>CAUYTI010130810.1:0-29474 GCA_963575145.1 Galago senegalensis
CCACTTAGAGCAACATCACCATATTAGGCACTAAGTTTCAGTTTCCTTGAAATTCAGGTATTCCCCTTCAACTACCCAATCAGGCTGCACCACCTCAGACCCCGGTTAGGAAATCCTCCACCCTTCAACCTGTACCAATCCAAATCCTCCCCATACTAATGAAATCATCAACCACCAATCAAAAGTGTAACTGTAACCGACCCTACCCTTCTTGCCTTCTGTACCCCATAAAAACCTTCCACACCCCAGGTTCGGGGCTTGTCCTCGGCTTGCATGCCAGGAGAGTCCAGGCCCGGGCTTGAATAAAGCTCACCTTGTGCTTTTTACATTGGAGTGTGTCTTGGACTGTCTGTTGGGGCCACTTGGGGGAGTTTTGGGCACAACACTAATACTTAACTATAGCATGTGATCCCATTTTGATCAAGTGCTTTAAATCTATTTTTTTTTTGAGAGTGTCTCATTTTGTTGCCCTTGGTAGAGTCCTGGGGTGTCACAGTTCACAGCAACCTCAAACTCTTAGGCTTAAGCAATTCTCTTGCCTCAGACCCTCAAGTAGCTGGGACTATAGGCACTCAGCACAATGCCCAGCTATTTTTTTGTTGTAGTTATCATTGTTGTTTGGCAGGTCTGGGCTGGATTTGAACCTGCTCTAGTGTATGTGGTGGGCGCTCTAACTGCTGAGCTATAGATGCTAAGCCAGTGCTTTAAATCGTTGATATTTTAGTTAGCCCTCTCAAGATCAAATTTTACCTTTATTTTTTTGACCTCAAATTGACATTGGAATGTTCCCAAGAACACTGAGAGCCCTGGAACATCTCAAAAGATCTGTAAAATAGAGCTATTAAACTAATTAGGCTTATTTGATATGTTAATTATATGAAAATCATTGTCAAACAACAAACAATTTTTAACTTTTTTTGAGTTATAGCTGTATGGATATGTCATAATGAATATATGTTCTAGAAATTTCTAGAAATATCATATGTTATGAGTTACAATTTCACTTATTATGTTACAATGTAAACCACAGAAATAATCAAATTTCCTTATGAGTTGTGTCATTATAATGAACTCTTATCAGATCTTGAACTATGGCCATTTTACATTTTGTTCACAGTTAATTACTTTATTCAGTGCTTTTCTGAAAGGTTTTGCAGGCAACTATAATCCTAAACCATCATGTCTTCCAGGAGATTTATGGAAAGGACTTTGACAAGTACAGGTTTCTGAAAAAAACCTAGATCATACCAATGGATTGGGTAAGAAAACCCTAATGAAGGACCTGATGAGTTTGTGAAAGTGCTAACCAAGATCAAACAGAACAGAAATTAATTATGTGAGACCGAATGAAGTAATGAAGAAGAATTATAGATTTTTACATTTTTGTTTTAATTTGAAACACTGCTGGTTCTTTTGATGTTTTGTTTTGCAGATTTAAGATTTTTTTTTCTTAAACTATTTATAACTTATAGCACTTTGGTAAAGTATGCTTCTGTGAACAGAATTAAAACATTTACATTTTTCTCCCTACCTGATCCCTTCAGAATTTGGAAACTATTCATATTTTTGTGGCAATATAGTTGTTACATAAGTTTAATAGAATCTGCTCTCTTTATAACAGGAGACAATTAGAAATATAGGTTGCATTGCCAAGGCTTTGACGGGGATGTCACATTTGGGAATGCACATAGAACAAGTCTGGAGGCACTGCAGGCTGACTCTGAAGGAGGCTTTGGTTTGGCTTCGGAGCTTTGAGCAGTTTTTAAAAGTACAATTAGAGAAAAGCCAGGTGCTGTTGCTCACACCTGTATTCCCAGTACTCTGGGAAGCTAAGGCAGGAGGATCTCCTGAGCTCAGGAGTTTAAGACCAGCCTAAGCAAGAGTAAGACTTGTCTCTACTAAAAATAGAAAAACTAGCTGGGCATTATGACACATCCTTGTAGTACCAGCTACTTGGGAGACTGAGGCAAGAGTTTCCCTCGAACCCAGGAGTTTGAGGTGCTATGAGCCAGGTTGATGTCAGGGCACTATAACCTGGGGCAGAGTAGGACTTTGTCTCAAAAAAAAAAAAAACACACAAATCTGACATAAAAAGTCCAACTGGAGATTCCTTATCAAACATCCCAGCAAAGCAAACTAAAAAACAGCCTATGTAGTCAATTAGTTATTGCATTTGTATATCAAGCCAAATTTGATGAAGTGACACTTATTTTGCAAATAAATTAGTCTTATTTTTATTATCTTTGTTAGAAATGAGGGTGCCTCTAGAGAGAAAAATTGTTTCACCTGTCATCAGATGGCAGACTTGTTTATTGTTTTCAAGCTTTCATTAACTACCTGTAGACTGAACTGCATCCTGAAGTCTACTTTCCTCCAATCCAATTATATCCCATGGAATCACTAAGAACAAGAACTGCTCTGTTCCTGAATCCCTATAGGTTGGAGCTGGACAACTCTATGTAAATTTCAAGGGATACCCCTCATTCCTGATGTGTGGGCCACATAGAATGTTCTACAAAATGCTCAGGTATTCAATTGCCACAGACATTCAAACTGCAAACTAGGATGAAAAGTTGTTGACTTACCACTATGGAAAGCTTTTTCCATGATATTGGAACTAGACTCCCCCTCAAAATGAGACCCTTACCACTTCTAATTTTTCCTTCCTTATGCCTACTTCTTTCCCTTGGCCTGATAATTCCATAATTAGAATTTCATAATAAGTAGCCTTTGAGGGCAACCTGACAGGTTGTTGGATGTGTCATGTCAAACCCAAGTCTTTACATTACCTGAGATATCCTTTAGTTTACCCAAATGGCTAACTAAGTTCAGTAGTCTCTCTAATGCAACTGTTTGTTGAAATTATCCTAGTGGTCCCTTTTATAGAGTTAGACTTGTTCTCACTTCCTTTTTTAGTTTATCCCTGTCAGAGGACACTAGGTAAGAGAATAGCCATCTACTAGTTAAACAGGAGGCGTCTGTGCCATTGCTCGTACTTTTTGTTTCAAGTGGACAAATACACTGGATGTTCTATAGACTCATGTGCAAAGATTAACAAAGAGATTACTTGGTTAAAATGGGTAGATTCCTTATCTGGCTCATTCTTACTCTATTTGATTTTAGTTGGTTTCATTCACAGGAATTCTGGCTAAAAAGTGTTCTCCAAACTCTTGGTATTATCCTTTTAAGTCGTAATAATAGTCTCTGTGGAGCACTGTATTCTCTCCAAAGTTTTAAATGCTTGCATGCAGCCATGCCTTGAATGTCAAATGCTCTCTCTTCAGCTAGAATGATGAAAGCTCAAAAAATGTGTGATTATGAGGAGACTGTAACTTTTAAATGGCATGCTGAGACCAAAACCCCAAAATGATCATATGTGCAAGTACTGTTAATGCCCTAAATTTCTGTCACCTTCTCACTTAGGTGGGGAACTTATTAAACAAAAATTATGGGAGGCCATTGTTTTGGACTGAGTTCTACTTTAGCAGATGGGCCCAAACCACAATGGAGTTAAATGTTATATACCACATGACCCTTTAGAAACGAAAAATGTAAATATGTCCCCTCCTCTGCTGGCATTTCTCAACCTCAATTTCATTATTGTCCCCTGAGGGAGCCTAGTTAGACTTGTTTTCTCCCAACCACAGTCCCCCCCCCATGAAATTTTGATACCACAGATAGACAGTATATCTGTTTATGTATTCTATGTGTACCTATGTGTTATACATTAGAAGAAAAAGATTTTCTCTTACTCTCCTCCAAGTTCCATCACCCGTTCTTTAGAGGCATTTTTGCCCTAGTTGAGAATGCAGAATCCACACAGTGATAACTGATGGTTTTTGACAGTGAACTTTATCACATTGAGACCAGCTGACAACATATGAGCTAATCCTTCTAAGAACTGTGGAATACACCTTATGGGCTTTTGAATAGAAAGCAGTAAGAAGCACACAGGATTGCCTCAGAGTCATGTTTGCAAAACAAGAAAACAATGAACTTGAAACTAGTCAAGTCCCTGGCTCTCAGCAGTTTAGAGCAATCCAAGGATCTACAAGCAAGTTCAAAACAGCAGGAGGAAACGATCAGTTAAACCCAGGATACACAAAGTTCTATGGGACAAATGACCTAGTTTCCTCAACAAATTAAAAGCATTATTAAAAGGGAAAAAAAAGGAGGAGAAGGAACTATTATAGATTAGGAGAAATTTAGGAGACATAGCAACCAAATGAAGTGTGTGGGTCCTGCTAAACATAATTGGAGTATTATAGGATCGAAGGAATTACTGAACAGAGTAATATTTTGTTGAGTGTGAAAAAGGAATTAAGGTTATGATTTTAAGTCTTCATATTTCAGAAATTTGTATTATTGTGCAGGTAGAATGATATAATGTCTTGAGTTTGACTTAAAATATTTTGATCCCTCTCAAAAAAAGGCTTGGGGTAAGGATTAAAGAAGCATTAAAAAGCAGAATGTTAAGAATTATTGAGCTCTACCATTTCTACTGTTCTCATTTATAGAGGTATAGAGCTTTGTATGTTTGATATTATTCATAATAAAAAGATTTTTATTGTTATTATTTTAGCCAAAATGTTCTAAAATAGACATAAAACAAAAAGGGCAACTAATAAATGGCTTCTGGGAATCAGAGGCCCCCAGTTTGGGACCTTAGGAAAAATGCCAAACACCATTGCTTTGATTAGAAACAGTCCTTTCTGCACTGGGAATAACTTGTCTGCTTTTAGTTTTAAATCTTATATTTATTTTTGAAACACTAGTTTATTTTCCCAAGGACTCCTGAAACAATGCCTGATTTTAGATGTCTATTTCCAGATCTTATTTTCTAGACGTGCCTAAAAGCAGAGCTGTGGCTCAGGCCTCTTTCTCAATGTCCCCATGACCCCTGCCACTGACCACTAGGCATCCCTGGCTCTCCTCCCTCACCTCCCAGCGCTCTGGCTTAGACTTCGTTCCTCATTCTTCTTGTCCCTACAAATCCACTCAGGACAGACAAGGCCTCTCCCTTCCCTCACATCTGTGCTCAGCATTTCTCCCCCTCACGTACTCTCATGGGTAAAGTCTCATGACCTGTGTCACCACCCCTGTGCTGTTGACTCTCAAGTCCCTGCCTCCATCCCATCCTGCCCTCCTACTGATGTTCCAGGACATTTGCAGCCTGTCAGATGCCTTGGTGATATCCCAACATCACTGTGGTCCTTCCAGGGCCATCATCTTTCTGTCCATGCCACTCCTTCCCTTGAAGTCACTGTCCATGGACACTAGTACAAGCTGGGCTATCAAACAGTTGAATGGTGTCAAACTTGGGTCTCTGTTCTTTTATTTATTCACTTAATAAATATTTAGTGCCTGGGCGGCACCTGTGGCTCAAAGGTGTAGGGCACTGGCTCCATATACCAGAGGCGGCGGGTTCAAACCCAGCCCAGGCCAAAAACTGAAAAAAGAAAGGTAAATATTTAGTGCCCACTGAGTGCCAGGCACTGTCCAGATAGAGCAGGCATTGGAGACACAGCTACAAAAAAAGATAAAGCCTTTGTTTTAGGAAGCTGGGACAATAAGCAGGCAAATAAACATGTCATACACCAAGGTAAGGTGATAGAGAGCAATGGCGATGACACAGGCAAGACCTCTCTGAAGAGATGACATTGGAGTGGAGACCTGAACGAAGTAAGGAGAGGGCCACGTGAACACGTAAGGAAGAGGATTCCCAGCAGAGGGAATGATATGTGCAAAGGGCCTCAGGTGGGAGTGTCTCTGCACATTCTAAGAGCAGCAGGTGGATCCATAAGGCTGGAATGAGTGAATGAGGGAGGGTGGTGAGAGATGGGATCAGAGAAACAGCAAGGATCTGATGGTGCAGGGTCTCATCAGTCATCTTTGGAAAGGCTGTGGGTTTAGTTCTCATGCAGTGGGAATCCATCATTCTTGGGCAAAGGAATGACACCATCTCATTGATGTTTTCATCATCTCCCTTGGGTTCGTTTGGAGCATAAAGTATAGGACAAGAGTAGAAGTAAGGAGACTCAGGAGCTTGGGTCTCCATGAGACCCTCTTCTGAGAGATTCCTTGATCTCAGCTGGAATGTTTATCACACTATAAGAATGTTGTTGTTTAGAAGTCAAGGCCAGCGCATTCCAGACTTCCTGGATAACCAATTCAGAAATGAACAACTGCCCAAGCTTGTGTGCTCCTGTCTGTGCTATGTCCACGATGACCCTTAGCAGTCCTGCTTTAGTTGCTGCAAGCTAAAGAGGTAAGAAGCTGTGTGCTTCCTGGACTAAGCTCTTGCACATGCTGTTTTAAATGCCTGGAACCCTCTTTCCCCAGCTCTTCTCATATCTGACCCCTCCTTATTTTTTTATTATTGTTTTTTTGTTTTTGAGACAGAGTCTTACTCTATTGCCCAGGTTAGAGCATCATGGAGTCAGCCTAGCTCACAGCAACCTCAGACTCTTGGGTTCAAGTGATCCTCCTGCCTCAGCCTCCTGAGTAGGTGGGACTACAGGTGCCTGCCACAATGCCCAATTAATTTTTTCTGTTTTGGCTCTGTGCCTGCAGCTCAACGGCTCTGGCACCAGCCACATACACCAGAACTGGTGGGTTTGAACCCCGCCTGAGCCTGCCAATCCCTCCCGGCATTATGGTGGGAGCCTGTAGTCCCAGCTACTTGGGAGGCTAAGGCAAGAGAATTGCTTAAGCCCAAGAGTTTGAGGTTGCTGTGAGCTGTGATGCCAAGGCACTCTACCAAGGGTGACAGTGAGACTCTGTCTCAAAAAATATATGTATATATTTTTTTCTATTTCTTGCTCAGGCTGGATCTGACTCCTTATCTTCAGCTCTTAGCCTAAACATGAGCTTGTGGAGGTGTCTTCTCTGATACCTCATGTGAGTGGGACCCCTGTTTATTCTCTGCCCATTTTCACAATTTATTACACAATGCACTGATGCCTGTGCTTGTTTTCTAGTTGGTGGTCTGTCTTCCCACTACTGGATTGCAGAACTGAGACTGTGATGTTGTAGCCAGGAGGAGAAGGTCAGAGGTTCTTGGAAAGGCCATCTGAAAGTCTGACAAGGCAGAGCTAGCGCACAAGACCTGGACCCATTGACCTTCAGAGTTCTTGTCAAGTGAGGAGGTAATAAACCCCAGTGGTTAGGCCACCATTGTTGAGTATTCTGTTATTTGCAGACAAAAGTATTTCAACAGTCATACCTGTCTTACAGAAGAGGAAACTGAATCTCAGACTAGAGAAGTCACTGGAAGAGCCCTTTCTCCCTTCTCCCCTGCTGCTCTCCCCAGCAGCATGCCTTCTCCCTGCTCCTGTGTCCTTTTGTTAAGGACAGCCTCAACCTATTTAAGGCCAATCCTCTTACCCCCTCTTACTTGAAACCTGTGATACCACCAACTGCAGGGATCTTTCCCTCCCTGGAACTGTCAAGAAGGCCCAGCACCTGCAGTGCAAAGGACTGTGGGTGGTGCAGGGCAGACAGCCTTAGGAGGGAAGACACCTTCTAGAGAGAGAGAGGACTTAAAAATTTGCATTTTTAAAAGCTGTAATTATTTTTCATGTTGCAATTAGGCTCAGTCTAAAAGGAAAAGTGTGTCAATTATTCTATTTCTTGCTAAGTCTTTGCCAAAGAAGCATCTCATTCCCCTTCACTCCCTCCCCCAAGTCCTCAGAAGTAGCCCAGCGTACTGGGGACACTCTGGTTCTCAGGGGAGGCAGAGCTGTTTCTGTGATTGCCTACAGATCACAGCCAGAGTGGTACTGAGGTTGCCCTGGACCCAGCTACAGCCAACTGGCTGAGTGACCTTGGCCAAGTCATGTTTCTCCAACCTGCCCATGCTTCCCAATACAGTGAAGCTGTTGGACTCATCTGATTTCTCTATCCCAGGTTCTGGGGACATCATTCTAAGAGCATCATTCTAGGGGACATCATTCTGAGGGAGCAAGGAACTTCCTATTGAATTCAGAACCTACCTCACTAGAAATTAGAGGTGACATGGAGGGCCCAGGCCCAGATGGAGCTTCGTGAGATGGGGTAGCGTCAGAAAGTCCCCAGCTGTGCACAACTGTCCCCTCTTGTTTCTCATTCAGTCCCCTCAGGAACCGTGCAAGATAAGGAAAGAAAAATCGTCAACAAACTGCTGGGACAACTAGATATCCAACTCACATCGTCTATAAAAATAAGCTCAAAAATTAGCTACAAAAATAAAACTCGTAGGAAAAACAGCAGTAAACCTTTATTATCTTGGATTAGCAATAATTTCTTACATATAGCACTAAAGACACAAGCAAAAACAACAAAAGTAGATAAATTAGACTTCATTAAAATTATAAACTTTTATGAGCCAAAGGACATTATCAAGAAAGTGAAAAACTCCACAGAATGGGAGAAAATATTTGCCAGTCATATATCTGATAGAAGGCTTGTATCTTGAATACGTAAAGAACTCTTACAACTGAATAGTTAAAGCCAAATAACTCAATTAAACAATGGGCAAGGGACTTACATAGACATGTCTCCAAAGATGACATACAAATGACCACCAAAGGATGCTCAACACCATTAGTCATAGAAGAAATGGAAATCTAAATTGCAATGAGATACCACTTCACACCCACTAGGGTGAGTAGAACAAAAAAAGATGGACAATAAAGAGTGTTGGAAAGGATGCCAAAGCTTGGAACCCTCATCACTGCTGGTGGGAATGTAAAACCAGGCAGCTGATTTGGAAAATGGTCTGGCAGTTCCTCAAAAAGTTAATTATAGAGTTATCACATGACCCACCAATTCACTCTTTGGACTCTACCCAGGAGAACTGAAAACACGTGTCCTCTGTGAGAAACAGGGATAATAATAATCCCCAACGTCTTAGTCTGCTGTGAGCATTAAATGAGATAATCTCCAGTAAGGCATTTAGCATATAGTAACCATTCTATTTAAAAATAGATATTATTATTATCTTGGAATCCTGATCAGTAAAGCAGTCTGCAAGGAAAGCAAATTATTCTAAATATAGCAATAATCTTTGAAATTCAGTTTTTCAAATATAAAATAGCACATTCTGGACTTTGGGCATCAAAAAACAAAGGTATTTTTGCTATACCATCAGAACATCGCCTACAATACCCCCACGAATACACCTAAATGTCATAGCAGTAAAAATAATATCTTAACTTTTGTTCTGAAAGCACCATGTCTCAAAATATTATTCTATGATGAAAAATAACTTTTAGGAGGGAGATTATCGTTGTCAATTTTCAGGTTTTGTTAAGGGACGATAGAATCATGATCACAATTAAGTGTATAGAGTCTTTTCCTTGAAGCTTTTGTTTTCTGTGGTAACAATTATTTTCATTGGATTACTTATTCTTAGTCATTTGTGACAGGTGGTTCCATTTCCTTTTTTTTTTGAGAGAGTCCCACTATGTTGCCCTCGGTAGAGTGAGTGGCCTCACAGCTCACAGCAACCTCCAGCTCTTGGGCTTAAACAATTCTCTTGCCTCAGCCTCCCAAGTAGCTGGGACTACAGGCACCCGCCGCAATACCTGGTTATTTTTTGATGGCGTTGTCATTGTTGTTTTAGCTGGCCCAGGCTTGGTTTGAAACCCCCAACTTTGGTGTATGTAGCTTGTGCTGTAACCCTATACTATGAGATCCAAGCCGACACAGGTGGTTCCTTAATAAACATTTTTCACCAGAATGGAAAAAAGAAAGCCCATGTCCACATAGGAACTTGAACCCAAAGGTTTACAGCAACATTATTCATAATTTAAGTGAAGAAGTGGCAACAACCCAAATGTCCATCAGCTGGTGAGTGGATAAACAAAATAGGATATCCATGCAGAGGAATGTTCTTTGACAATAGAAAGAAACTATGTTCTGATTTGTGCTGCACCATGGACGAACTGAGAGCACTGGGCTATGTCAAAGGCCATATACTGTGTAATTTCATATATATGAAATGTCCGTAACAGAAAAATGAGGTGTGAGATTAGTGATTATCAGCAGGTAGGGAAAGGAGGGGGTGGAGAGTGATTCCTAATAGGTAAAAAGTTTCTGTGGGGGCTTGGTGCCTGTGGCTCAAGTGGCTAAGGCGCTGGCCACATACACCTAAGGAGGCAGGTTCGAATCCAGCCTGGACCCACCAAACAACAATGATGGCTGCAACCAAAAAAATAGCCAGGCGTTGTGGCGGGCGCCTGTGGTCCCAGCTACTTGGGAGGCTGAGGCAGGAGACTTGCTTGAGCCCAAGAGTTGGAGGTTGCTGTGAGTTGTGATACCAAGGCACTCTACCCAGGGGTGTAGCTTAAGGCTCTGTCTCAAAAAAAAAAGGGGGTTTCTGTGGGGGATGAAGAAAAATTCTAGGATTTGATAGCAATGATGCTTGCTCTGCTAACTGTTCTCTCTCTCTCTCTCTAATATATAGCTTAATTAATTTATTTGGGGTTTTTTTGAGAGCCTCCCAAGTAGCTGGGACCACAGGCACCGGTCACAATGCCTGGCTATTTTTTAGTTGCAGCTGTCATTGTTGTTTGGTGGGCCTGGGCTGGATTCGAACCCACCAGGTGTATGTGGCTCGTGCCTTAGCCACTTGAGCTACAGGCGCCGAGCCAATTTATTTGTTTTTTAATTTTTTTTTTTTATTTTGGCCAGGGCTGGATTTGAACCCGCCACCTCCGGCATATGGGGCTGGCGCCCTAGTCCTTTGAGCCATAGGCGCCGCCCAAGCTAACTGTACTCTTACAGAGGATGTACTGCACACTGAGTTGTACTGAAGCAGTCACTTCAAAAAGGGTGAACTTTATGGAATGTAACTTGTATATCAATTTAACAAAAAGAACCCCGGGAGCTGCAGAGGCTCTCCTGCTCTGCCCGCTTGTTTTTCCACTGTCCCTCCCTAGTCCAAGCTGCCTTCCCTGAGCTGCAGCCATAGCCATCAGCTGGCCTCGCTGCTCCCTCCCTGGCCCAACATGGCACCCAGAGTGGTGGAATGTTACTCACAAGGTCTCCTTCCTCTATATAAAGCACTCCAGCCCTGGGAATCAAACTCAGCCTTCTGAGGCCTGGAGGGTCCTGTGCAATTTATCCCCTGCCTGCCTCAACATCCCCTCAGGGCCTCATCCTGCTGCTCCCTCGCTGCTGTGCCCCAGGCACATTGGGCTTCTCTCTGGTCCTCAGGCTGCCAAGCTGGTCCCCATCTCAGGGACCAGGGTCAGCATTCCCAAAGATCTGTCATGGGTGTCCCCTCCCCACTCCCCACTCAGGTCTTAGCAGCTATGGCCCCTCCTCTGAGAGGCCACCTTGCCCAGTATCTCTGCAGTGGCTCCTTTGCTTCCTCCCTGGCTCTTTGCCCTATCTGCCACCTTCACTTCCACAGCCGGCACTCACCTTCTCACCACTCTCTGCTCTCCACATGTAGCATGTAAGCTTCCAAAACTGGAATGTAGGACAGGGCCTGGCACATAGCAGGATCTCAGTAAGTGTGCATCAAGTGATAAATAAGTCATCCTGCCTCTGCCACACAGCAGGGATGTGCCCTCTTGATCAAGTTACTTCCCCTAGCCCTGAGGTTTCTGTTTCCTAATCTGTAGAATGGGACTATATAGGACCATTTGTGGGAATTTGGTGAGATGATGCATACAGAGGTCATATGATAGCTTCTTTCCTTCCAGGATGACATGTCCAAGTTGGTGGGAGTGTGCATTTTTGTGGTTTGAGGGTAATACCTGAATACTGGCTTTCCATAGGAAATTTTAAATTTAGCTCCCATGATCAAAGGCAACTCCCTAAGGCGGCCCAGCCACCTGTAAACTTGGTGTTGCATCACAAATCATGACCCTAGATACAAGGCGTCCATGACAAGAAACACATCTGAGCCCAGGCTCACACCTGTAATCCTATTATTCTGAGAGGCCAAGGCAGGAGCATTGCTTGAGCTCAGGAGTTTGAGACCAGCCTGAGCAAGAGTAAGATCCTGTCTCTGTTGTAGAAATCCAGGCCTGGTGGAGAGAAAGCAGAGAGAGTCACCCAAACACTGGTGATAGAAGAAGGGGTTTTATTTTAGCAGGGCTGCTGCAGACTAGAATCCAAAACGGCCAAGTTCCCCATCAGCTCTGACCTTGTCCTTTTATTGGACAAAGGAACTACCATATTACCTCTCATTGGAGGTGTCCAATCATGTGCAGGGTTTACAGAAGCAGAAGCAAACAGCAAGCATTAGTTTCAAAGACCCAGGAAGCTAAGCTTTACAAATTCTTAAGGGCTGGATTACCACGGGGAGGACCTTGCAGGTGTGTCCTTGGGCTTCTGTGAGAAGCCCTTTGTTCTTCCAGACTTCATGTTTTCCAGGTATTCTCTTTCATCTCTACTAAAAATAGACAAATTAGCCAGGCATGGTGGTGCACACCTTTAGTCCCAGCTACTTGGAAGGCTGAGGCAAGAGAATCACTTAAGCCCAGGAGTTTGAGGTTGTGGTGAGCTACAATGACACCACTGCATTCTAGGCAATAGAGGGCAACTCTGTCTTTAAAAAAAAAAAAAAAAAACCAAGAAGAAGGAGGAGGGGGAGGAGAAAAAGAAGGGAAAAAAATAGACATATCTGATACATTTCTGTGTGTCCTAGGCCTAGTACCTACCAGACCTGAGTCCCTGGTAGCCACCCTTCTCCCAGGGAAGTCATGAAGACCAGTGGAGCACTTTCTGGAAGCTTGGCAAACACCTTGCCATAGAACAGGCAAATAGGAAGGCAGGCCTAGAACTTTCTGGAAAAAAAGATGACTTTTAGAAAGCTGTGCACCTAACAATTGTCTGTAGCCAAGTCCAGGGAGCCAAGAGGCCAGTGTTCTCAAGACCTGGAGGAA
Source organism: Galago senegalensis (assembly GCA_963575145.1). NCBI lineage: Eukaryota > Metazoa > Chordata > Mammalia > Primates > Galagidae > Galago > Galago senegalensis. Next base: position 12,882 of record CAUYTI010130810.1, read on the forward strand.
GCTGGGTCACTGGGGCACCACCTCCAGCCCCAGAAAGTACAGGCAGGAGGGGAAGTGGAGGCTTTCCACTGTCCCGGGTGACCAGGAGCTCTAGGCAGGCCTCTACTTCCTCTCTCTTGAGTTTCAAATTCTTCTTGCTGAAGAGTGGCGTTGAACGCAGTGCTCTGTCTCTGGTCTGTTGAGAAGGAAGTAAACTTGTGGCCATAGGACTCCGAAGCCAGTATTCTGGAGGGTGGCAGGCAGGGCTTGATCTGACCCCATTTTGGCATTTGCCAGCTGTCCAGAGACAGAAATGTTACATATAGTAGAACCTCCACAGTTGACCACCTACCTACATTGACCTAATTTTCATAATCTGGACATGAATCACATTTACAGATCAGCATAGTAGACCTAGTTCCCTATGTTGACTGCCTCCATATGTTGACCAGCTTCTTACAGTCCTTTGGATGGTCAACTCACAGAGGTTCTACTGTGTGTGTGTGGGTGTGTGGGTGTGTATTTTTATATGTAGTGAATCCAGCAGAAGAAATTTTAGAAAGACATTACAGAAAACTATTTTTTAATATTTGGATAGGAAGATACTTTTTGAATGGTTAGAAAAAGTACAAATTACAGGGGAAAGGCGTTCACTTGATCAAAATTTAAAACTTGTGAGTGAAAATGTCCAACCACCAAGGGAAATAATTAGTCAAATCATTAGTCAAGTCAAATAATTAGTCAAATATCTCTCCTTGGAGAAGATATTTGCAATATATGTAACAGATAAGAGATTGATAAAGAATGCCTAAAAATCAAGAATAAAAAGACAAATAGCCAAATTAAAAATGGACAAAAAGAGCAAGGAACTTTCCCGGAAGAGGAAGCATCAAATGCCAAAACACGAATGAAAAACAACACTCATCTTGTTAGTTATTAGAAAGGTGCAAACTGAAGTAAGCCACTGCTCCATACCTGTCAGACTGGCACAAATGTCAAAGTCTGACTGTAAAATGGAACGGTTGGGAAGACAGAAAGTCGGAGGAACTCTCCGCACAGCTGGGGAGCATGCATTAGTCCAACCACTTAGGAAGGGCAAACTCCATTAGTTACACAGCCTAGATGATCTTGAGCAACTACCCAAGAGAAAAATATTGACAGGTGCAGAGAAGATATTGATTATGATAACCCCGAAGTGGAAAGCATTCCAATCGCCCATCAACTACAGAATGCAGTGGTTGACAAACTTTTTCTGCCAAAGGCCAAATAGAAATATTTAGGCTTTGAGGGTCCAACAGTCTCTGCCTTAACTACTCAATTCAGTGAAAGCAGCCATGGAGAACGCTCACACACACAAGAACAGACACAGTTGTTAATACGTGGGGGTGAAAGGAGAACTTTATTTTCTAAAAGCAATCTACAGGTTGGGGAGTAGCCTTTGGGGTAAAATGAAGCGTATCCTGGAGGGGCTGGGGAGTGAGGAGGTTATAAAGGCAAAACTGGTGGGGCAGTGGGGCAGGGAGATTAGTGAAGAACAGAGACTTGGGTGGATGGCCTTTAAGCTCCAAGTCACCAGTCTCTCTTAATTGGCTGGTTCTAGATAGGCCATCTGTTGACACCAAGTGTTCAGTAAGGGAATTTCAGCTGCAGGAACTGTTGTTTTCAAGAACTGTTCTTTGATTTGATAGCAGAACACAAGTTCTGCAACACTTTCTGAGGACACAGAGAGCACAACTGCCCCCTTGCCCTGCTGGCCTCTGAGCTCTGCTTTCAACTTTCAAGCCAGAGGGAGCCAACTTGTCTGCCAAGATGGTGCTTAATCTCATTGTGTTGTAATAAAACCATTTACAAAAAATTAGGCATTAGGTTGGATTGGCCCACAGGCCATAGCTTGCAGACCCCTAGCAGGATGACTATATACATTATGGTATTTTCATACAATGGAATGATACTCAACAGTGAAAATGTTTCACAACAAAATAGATGAATCTTAAAAATATATTTTGAGTTAAAGAAGTCAGATATTTTGTATTTAATTTGTAGAAAACTCAAAACCAGAGAAAACTAAACTATAGTGTTCAGGGCTACATACTTAGGTAACAACCCATAAAGAAAGTTAACAAAGTTATGACCATAAAAATCAGGACCATGGAGGGAGGAGGATGATTGGCAGGAGGAGGGAGGCATTTGGCGGGATCTCACCTACTGTGCACAGTGCTAGAGTGTTCAGCACACCCAGGGTGAGGGACTCTTCTACAACTTGAACTTTACCTTGAAAGTGAAAACAAGGTAACCTTAAAATGTGGACCCTCACATTAATTTGAAATAAAAAGTCAGGACCATGATTACCTTTAACAGGCTGGAGAGAGTTGTAATTAAGAGAGGAATGTTGGAAGCCTCTGAAACAGTTGGTATTTTTTATTTCTTGACCTGCATGGTGGTTCCATAGATGTTCATTTTAGAAGAATTCATCAAGAGGTATTTTTGTATTGCATATACTTTTCTGAACGTGTATTATTTTTCACAAAAAAAGTTTTTAAAAACGTGAGAACTTCTAATATTTATTCTCATATTCCAGTGTATTTCCTTGCACCTTATGAGAGGAATTCCAGGGGCCTGAGGAGGGTGCCCCCCAGAAGTTCAAGAGGCTTAGGCAGGAAATGGGCAGTGAAGCCAGAGGAAGGAAACTGCCCAGGGGAACTTCGCTCTTTGCAAAAGGAGGAGACAAGAGGTCAAGCTCAGGAACCACTTTTTATTTAAGAGGAAAGCATATGGTTAAAGCTAAAATCTAGTGTCTGAGCCAGACTTTGAAAAACAAAAGGCATCTTCACTTCCAATCTGCTCCTGTTTAAGCCTCCTCCTTGGATTCTTAAGACGGAGCTGGGGGTGGCATGTTTTTGAGGGGTAGTTTCCCTAGTTACAAAGACCCACTCATCCTAGTCCTAGTGACTCACGGCAAATGCTAAAGGCATCAGTGCATGCGTGTTTGTGCAAGTGAATTTGTGCACATGCTAAGCATTTGTTTTTCTGTGTGTGTGTTTTCTTTTTTTTTGAGACAGAGTGTCTCTTTGTCACACTTGGTAGAGTGTCATGACGTCATAGCTTACAGCAACCTCAAATTCTTGGGCTCAAGTGAGCCTCTTGCCCCAGCCTCCCTAGTAGCTGGGACTACATGTAGGCACCTGCCATAATGCCTGCTATTTTTTTTTTTAGAGGGGGGTGGTGTCTCTCTCTGGCTTAGATTGGTCTCAAACTCCTGAGCTCAAGCAATCGACCCACCTTGGCCTCCCAGTGTGCTAGGATTACAAGTGTGAGCCACTTTGCTCAGCCCACATGCTAAGCATTTGTAGCAGGACCGACAGGTATCTCCAAGATTACAGAGTGCTAAAATGGTCTTGAAAAGTTCATAGGCAACCAAGGAATTAAACATGTTCCAACCTTTGTCCTAATATTCCTACGTCCAAGATTGTTTCCTCTGGCTGTTATTAGAGAGATGAAACAAGTTCTCCCAGAAAAATTTTCATCACTCTATTATAAACCCCTGGTGAAAATTTGGAAGTTACCTAGTGTTCAAAAATAGAGTATGATTAAGTAAACCAATTCTGAATACATGATGCAATATCTTATGGTCATTAAAATTCTATTTAGGGAGAGCTGGTAATCACCAGGAGGGAAACAGGATACAAAATCAAAATTACAGGATGATTACAACAGCAGCAAGAACAAAACCTTATTACATAGAAAAATAGGATGGAAGGGAATCCAAAGGGGAAAATATGGTAAGGAGTTGTTTTCAGGGGGCAGAAAGAATGAGTGTGTGTGTGTGTGTGTGTGTGAAATCTAGTACATGGTATCATGGGACCAGAGAGTCAGAAGGGAAACTGAGGCACAGAAGGACAAGGACTGAAAGCCATCAGTAACGAGTCACTTTTGTGGTTTGTATATCAGTGATATGTATATCTCAACACTGGGTAGCTAGTGAACGCGGGAACTGGTGTGTATGTGAGGTTCTGTCTATTCAAAGTCTGTGCTTACCAACTGACCCCTGCCTCCAAATCATCGTCATTATCATTCATTCATTTCTTCAACTCAAGGATACTTCATTTCTTGCCTGACTGGCAATATTTTAACATTGCTTAAGTCCAGATATTTCCTATCATTGATATAGCAGGTTTAATTTTTTCCTCTCCAAAAGCTTATCAAACCGATGGCTCATTTGTAATCAATGATGTCCTACAATCAGGAGGAACTTTCTACTGATCAGTTATTAAGTGCTTGGGACTGTGCTTAGGTTCACCAATTTCCTGCAGAAGCTCTCTGAAGGAAACATTTCACGTACTACTTTACAGGTGAAGAATGAGGCTCTGAGAGTGAGCACATACCCAGGGACACCAAGGAAGTAAATGCCTGAGTGAAGATTTGACCTTCTAAGCATCATGCATTCTGTCTCCAAAACATTCCTCTTCTGCTACTCCACTGTCTTAATCTGTACCTTCCTCGGCACCCGAATCCCCCTGCCACAGAGGTCTCTTCTATCCCTGCCTTACCTAACACGAACATCTAAGAACAGATCAATTCTCGGCAGATATTGAGTAAATAATTCTAAATTGCACAAAGATGTGGAGACAACCAAGTGCCCATCAACCCATGAATGGATTAATAAACTGTGGTATATGTATACCATGGAATATTATTCAACCATAAAGAAGGATGGAGACTCTGCATCTTTTGTATTTACCAAGGTGCATTTGGAATACATTTCCCTAAGTAAAATACCTCAAGAATGGAAAAGCAAGTTTCCCATGTACTCAGTACTAATCTGAAAATAGTAAGCCAACAACCACATACCCACAGGAGAGAAAAACACAAATCAAGGGAGGAGCAGGGCGGCTTGATTAGTTCCCACTTCTCAGGTACAATGTGAAACACTTGCTGGTTGAAGGGCTCACCTACAACTCAGACTGTGGACTTTACCTTACAAATCCAGATAATGTAACCTAATCACAGGTACCCTCATATTATCTGATAATAAAAAACCCAAAAAGACTGCCAGAGAAGAGAATGACTTAAAGCAGGGAGCTGGTGGAACCTCAGAAAACCCACACATGTTAGTTGTAGAAAAAAAAATTCTAAATTGACTCATCAAATCTTCTGTGGGACTGAGCAGCCATCCTTCACTGTCAGTCCCTTTGTTTCCCGTACAGTTGACTCTAGCTTTGCTTCCATACAAATATAACTGAAGCCTAATCACCCAACTTTCATATTCCCTTAGTCATGGTAATTGAGCCAGAGATGGGAAACTGACACAAGTAGAGTAAATGTATCAACTAAAGGATACCCTAAGTATCCTTAGTATCAACTCAAGGATACTTCACCTCTCACCTGACTGGCAATATTTTAACATTTCTTAAGTCCAGATATTTCCTACCATTGATTTAGCAGGTTTAATTTTTTCCTCTCCAAAAGCCTATCAAACCAATAAGCCCTAAGAATACCCTTTGACCTTTCCTGTGAATTGAAAAACTATCATATGGCTCTCCCCACCTGGAGAAGAATAAGAAAGAAAAGTGAAGGGGCTGGAGCTGCTGCAGCTATTTTGTGACATGAAGCCTGGTAAGGCAGTCAAAGATGCTGAGGAAGCAGGGAATGGAAGAGAAAGAAACTAAATCCTGGATCAAATCCCACCAAACAGTAATCTTTTTCTTTTTTTTTTTTTCAGACAAAGTCCCACTTTAAGCAGGGCCGAGGCATCATAGCTCATAGCAGCCTCCAACTCTTGGGATCAAGTGATTCTCTGGCCTCAGCCTCCCAATTAATGGGGACTACAGGCACCTGCCACAACATCTGGCTAATTTCAGACATGAGGTCTTGCTCTGGTTCAGGCTGGTCTCAAACTCCTGAGTTCAAGTAATCTACCTGCTTCCCAGAGTGCTGGGATTATAGGTATGAGCTACCATACCTGGCTCCCCAAACAATAATCTTATTATACCTAACTTGTTTAGTAAGATGTTTTCTGCTGAAAACTCTTCAACAAGTCCCCAGTGTCCAGCAGCTCTGTCCAAATTGGCATCCAGGTCTCCCTGATCCAGCTTCCAGCACTTCAGTTTCTAGGCTCCTCATATCTTCCTCTCATCTAATGCTCCAGCTGCTTCGTATCACTCATCCTTCAGCAACAAACCGATAGTTTTCTTTCTTAGAATCATTTGTATGTGCTATACCTTCTGCCTCAAATTACATTCCCTGCAGCCCCTTCCCCCATAGGAAAAAAAACTTTCTAACAGTCTTAGTTGTCCAAAGACAGTGAGTTCCCATCACTATGAGTATCACAGGGAGGACAAAAAGCCTTCAGAAGGGATGAAACAAAGAGAACTCAAGGCATCAAATAGGGTTTAGTTCAGCTCATGGTTTCTATGGTCTGGGGTCAACAACCTCCTATATCAGAATCTCCAAGAGGTGGTTGTTAAAATGTAGATTCAGAGCTAGAAACTTCACCCTGGACTACAGAACCAAAATCTCTGGGGATGAGCCTGGGGACCTGAGCCTACATCGGGATCTGACCCTTCATCCAGATTTCCAGGTTGTTCTAATGCTTGCAAACCTTTGAGAACCTTGAACCTAGAAGAATGTGGAGTCCCTTTATCCCTGCATCTTAAAATGTCTGGACTTTTATCAGTGTTCTCAACTTCCCCTCCTACCATTTCTCTCTCTCTCTCTCTCTCTCTCTCTCGCTCTCTCTCTCTTTTTTTTTTTAGAAAATCTTGACTTCCATTTTTTTCTCTAAGGATTCTGATCCTTGTAAGTAATTTCTGTTGTGTTACTTTCAGTAGGAGGTGAAGGTTTATTGTAAGAACTTAATCATCTGGAACTCTGTTGGCCTCAACCTCTGCAATCATCTGGAACTCTGTTGGCCTCAACCTCTCCAAGAACTTAATCATCTGGAACTCTGTTGGCCTCATTCCCTGCAATACTGTCTGTGCCTGTTTGCATGCAATCTTAGTACCACAAAAAGAGTTGTGGTCAGTGCTTCCTCAAGAATGGAATGTGTAGGCTCAGCGCCTGTGGCTCAAGTGGCTAAGGCACCAGCCACGTACACCTAAGGTGGCAGGTTCGAATCCAGCCCAGGCCCACCAAACAACAATGATGGCTGCAACCAAAAAATAGCCGGACGTTGTGGCAGGTGCCTGTGGTCCCAGCTACTTGGGAGGCGGAGGCAGGAGACGTGCTTGAGCCCAGGAGTTGGAGGTTGCTGTGAGCTGTGATGCCATGGCACTCTACCCAGGGGGACAGCTTGAGGCTCCTGTCTCAAAAAAAAAAAAAAAAAAAGAATGGAATGTGTAAATTTGTTTAACATAATTTAAGCTTCCATTTTTTTCCTTATGTTATTCCACTTACTACAAATGCCATTGATTCCTGCATCCTTCTAACACATGTTCAGCAAACACCTGCTGTGTTGGCCATCAGCTGTGAGCTAAGAATACTGAAATTTTAAGAACAGCCAATCATTGTCTTGAAGGAGTTCAGTCTAGTAGGAAAGACGGTTGCATAAAATAATCCAGCAAATGCAAAACACCAAGATATGTGCCATTCACTCATTTGTTCATTCATTCACTCATTCATTTCCATAAGAGAAATACTTGCAAAAATTTTCTCATATATTTTATTCAAGATGACAGTGATATAGCAGTGGACAAACAGACAAGACCTTGCTCTGCTCATTCTAATGGGAGACAGATGTCAGACAAGGAACAGATAAACACAATGACATCTGAGGGCAAGATGTCCTCAGAGGAAAATACAACAGGATAACGTGAGAGAGTTGCTGGAAAGGGAGTGGGAGAGCTTCCCAGAATGATCAAGGTGGGCTTCACCAAGGAGATGACCTTTGAGTTGAGCCCCTAATCCAGAGTGGTGAGAAGGGTTCACGAAGAAGAGATGAGGGAGAAGTATAGGAGGACACGTCCCCCAGTGAGCTTGGCAAATTCAGTTCCTATCTCCTCCCACCCACCCCGCTTGCAATTCTGGAGCAGATATACGGAGAAAGCAAAATCCTGAGATGAGGAGGAAACATCCAGAATGAACTGGGCTGTGACTTCAGTTCTCCTAAAACAGATTATCCGGTAACACTTAAGCTCAGAGAACCCAGTGCTTTGGGAGTTCCCGAGTTGCGGTGTAAAGTGGGGCATGCACAGGTGGCAATCCCTCTGCCCTAAAAGTCTTGAGTTTTCCTGAGCCTTAGAAAACTGGCTCATCATGAATACTTGGCTTTGGTTTATTCTTGATGCCCATTTGTGAGTGATAAGCTTGTTTGCCTAACTTACTGTGTGAGCTTGTCTGGTTTCATGCAAGTGGTAGAGTTCTGGGGCTCATTTCTCCTGGAAACCAGGACTGCTGGTTATGACTGCTACAGCAATGGGGTCTACTCCTGCCAGATATAAGAACCTTTGTAAGAAGAAAACCCCAGGTAGGTGGACCTGCCAGTACAAAGAAAGTTCCTCATGGGCTCCATGGGCTCCAGGAATGGGAAGACCACTGAGCTGAGGGTTAGGAAATGAAGACAGAGAAGCTGAAAGAGGCCGCATGGAGCAAGATGTTCAGGCCACAGTGGAAAATTTAAACTGTATCTCACACACATGGGTACTTTGGAAGGGTTCTATGTAGAGGAGTATACAGAGGAATGGAGCCCGAGACTGGATTTAAGAAGCTTTTGCAGATCCCAAGTGAGAGGATGGCTCAATCTCTCACTTGGTAGAATCAACATAGGAAGAAAAGGATGGGTTACAAGTGGAAGTAGGAGTAGAACCAACAGGACAGGCAGATGGATGGGACTAAGCAGGGAGCAAGTAGACAGACGACAACCCAGTTGAACTGAAGGCTGCATGGTGGTGTCATTTACTACGGTGGGGTATAAAGTGGTTGTCTGATGGGGCAGGGAGTGGTTTGGGTGTGAAGTGGCCATGTGAGTGGCTGTGGTAGTGGGGAAGCTGGGTATACAAGGTGAGAGCTCAGTGGGAAACTCAGGGATGGAGATGGAAAACAGGAGTCATGGACATGTGGCCCTGAAGGAGGGATGGCTGTGGGTCATGGTCTTGCCAGGGAGAAAGGATTGATTCTTCTTCAAGGGTAGTGGAGAGAAAAGCGCTTCCCTCCTCAACGTTATCACTTAGGGGTTTGGGATTATGAGCAACAGAAATCCACCTTGGCTGTGGAGCATTTCGCAGACCCTGAAAACGACTCTTGGCTGAGATTCTAAAAGGAAAGAATCCAGGTACAGCATGAGTCTTGGCAGCAGAAGTTCCAGGACAGTCTTGGGATGTCTCAGCTCCCACTGTCTTCTGTCCTTGTAAGATGCTGTGGCAAACTGAGATCCCCAGGAGTGAGGTCTGAAGGACACACGTCTTGGCTATGGGGTGGGGAGTGCATACCTGATTCCACCAGAACCTCATAGGATGGGCCAGGGGCAGGGATGTTCTCTAAGAAAACCTCTGTGCTATTAACAAAGAAAGGCAAAGATCAGCTGGGCAGACGAGGGCAGCAGACATCTTCTGTGCCTGGCCTGTCATCTCAAAGGCCGAATTCCCCCTGAAGACTTCTTCAGCCTTCACCATTGAATTGAACTTCTCCTCCCAGTGCTCCTGTTCTGACTTGTAAGCAGTTGCACGCTTGTCTATCTACCACTGCCCTCCTCCTGACGAGACTGTGAGCACCCCCAGGTCAAAACAACTCCTGTCACCCACAAAACCCCAGGCCTCCCACGGGCCCTGGCACATTGCATTTGAGAAGCTATTACAGAGCCCAAGTGAGAGGATGCCACAGTCTCTCAGTTGGTGGAATAAACATGGGAAGAAAATAATGTGTTCCAAGTGGAACCGGGGGTAGAACCAACAAGACTGGTGGATGGATTGGAATGCAGTGAAAAATGCTGCTGCATTGAATTGGTGCCACCCATTGAAGATAAGCTGGACCACAACCCTGGAACTTCTTTTTAAATGTACGTTCTGTATTCATTTCAAAGTCCAGGGTGAGCTGAGTGACAAATTACAGAGATATTTTTCCCAAATGCCTTTTGAGTCACACAGCCAAATCAGTTCAGCAAATTATATGTAATCAACAAGGAAATCAATAAGTACTGCAAGTGCATTAAGAGTTTAGCAGATTCATTATGTATTTAGCACATTCAGTCCAATTTGCAGGAAGTTCAGAGAAAAACAGGCTTTAGCATGTAAACAGTACCTCTGACTGACTCTTTGGAGAACCAGGAGAGGCTGCACAGCCTCGTGAGGTGAAGGCAGATCAGGAGACCTGGCCACCTCCCAGCTTATCTAGCCCAGATAGCCCAATCCCATCCCATGAGGTAGTTGTTTTGCCTCCAAAGTTACATTAGCCTCAAAGTCTCTTTCTGCTTGGAAAGTCTATGGGAGATGATAGATGGAAGAGGGAGGGAGGGGTGAAGGAGGAAGAAAAGAAAGGAGGGTGGAGGGAGGGAAGGAGAAAGAGGGGGGAGGAGGAAGGAAAGAGGGGAGGGAGGGAAGAAGAAGAGAGGACAAAATAATTCCTTCGGATTTTTTCTTTCCCTCAATTTCTCAGCCACCTTCTGTCTCTTTAAAGGAGTCATTTACTAATTCATTCAAACATTGGCTGAGCATTCATTTTATGCCAGACCATATGCCAAGTTCTAGGGCATGAGTCAAATCATACCTAGATCTGCCTTCAAGTGACTCATGAACTGCTGGGCACGAAAGATCCAGCCACAGCACAGCCTGATCCCAAGTGTAGGTTCTGATGCCCTCTGTCTGAGGTTGAGGAAGAAGGTATTTTTGAGTAGGGTCCTGACGAATGATGAGGAGTTGGTTAGGGCAATATCTCATGAGCACACAAACATCTGCAAAGGCACAGAGGCAAAATCATATGTTTGGGGAATGACAAGTAGGTCAATGACACCAGAGTATTACTCCCCAGGAGAGGATGATACAGGGAAGTGCCTCTGGCACACAGTTCAGAGGACCTCTAGTTTAAAATTTTTTGGGGGGGGGGGGTAGAGACAGAGTCTCACTTTATTGCCCTTGGTAGAGTGCTATGGCGTCACACAGCTCACAGCAACCTCCAACTCCTGGGCTTAAGCAAGTCTCCCCCCTCCACCTCCCAAGTAGCTGGGACTACAGGCACCTGCCACAGTGCCCAGCTATTTTTTGGTTGCAGCCATCATTGTCATTTGGCGGGCCCAGGCTAGATTTGAACCTGCCAGCTCTGGTGTATGTGGCTGGCGCCTTAGCCACTTGAGCCACAGGCACTGAGCCACCTAGCTATTTTTTGTTGCAGTTGTCTTTGTTGTTTAGCTGGCCTGGGCTGGGTTTGAACCCACCACCCTCAGTGTACATGGCTGGTGCCGTAACCACTGTCCTACGGGTGCCGAGCCTATAATTTCTTTTTATTAATTTGGAACAGATAAGATCAGTCAGAGTAATTCACACTGGCAAAGATGTAGCCTGTGAACCTGCACTCAGTGATGGCTCCCACGGCAGACATTGCTAAGCAAACCCATTTCCTTTGGATTTCTAAACCAAATGCTACAGGCAGCCAATTAATAAAAAACACCCAGTCACTTAGGAGGTGAGAGCTACATGCCTTCTTGCGTAAGCATACAACTCTGCAGGCTGTTACTGAAACCACCCTTTACAATTAATAAAGGGGTAAGGCGGTGGTGCCTGTGGCTGAAAGGAGTAAGGCGCCAGTCCCATATGCCAGAGGTGGTGGGTTCAAACCCAGCCCCAGCCAAAAACTGCAAAAAAAGGGGGGGTGCCAGGCAAGAACTGTGGTAGGAGTCTAAACTCTGTAAAGGCACAGGCATAATGAAAAATAATAATAACCGGCCATTGTCCCCTACTTTGCTTTTCTATAATTCCCATCGAAAGTCACATAGCTGCTCCCTCTCAGAACCTTCCTGTAGGTGCTGCTCCAGCTTTTGGGGCACGTTACATTCTTTTAGCCTGTGACCAGCAGAGAGAAAAAAAATTTTTTTAATCTGCCCCATAAACACCTTGGGGTGAGCAAAAACAATAAATTTTAACCGTGAGGGAAATCATGCACATCTAGGCCAGTCAGTGTGGCAACCAAATTGGTGCCAAGTTCTGGGAGGTGATCAGCAATGAACAGGACATCGACCCCACAGTACCGACCACGGGGACAGCTATCTACAGCAGGACCGAAGCTGCGTATACCACAATGAAGCCACAGGTGGCAATTAAGTTCCTCGTGCATTCCTGGTGGATCTAGAACCTGGTCTCTGTTTACTCAGGGCCTTTTGGCCAAATCTTCAGACCAGACAACTTTGTTTTTGGTCAGTCTGGGGCAGGCAACTACCGGGCCAAGGGCCCCTATGCAGAAGGGGCTGAGCTAGTTGATTCAGTCCTGGATGTGGTACAGAAGGAGGCAGACAGCTGTGGCTGCCTGCAGGGCTTCCAGCTGACCCACTCGCTGGGTGGGGGCACAGGTTCTGGAATGGGCACACTCCTTATCAGCAAGATCCGAGAAGAGTATCCTGACTGCATCATGAATACCTTTAGTGTGGCGCCTTCACCCAAAGTGTCTGATACCGTGGTTGAGCCCTATAATGCCACCCTCTCTGTCCATCAGTTGGTAGAGAAGACTGATGAGACCTACTGCATTGACAATGAGGCTCTTTACGACATCTGCTGCTGTACCCTGAAGTTGACCATGCCAACTTATAGGGACCATCTCAGCCACCATGAGTGGTGTCACACCTGCCTCCATTTCCCTGGCCAGCTCAACACTGACCTCAAGCTGGCAGCTGACATGGTGCCCTTCCCACATCTCCACTTCATGCCTGGCTTTGCCCCTTTCACTAGCTGTAGAAGCCAGCAGTATTGGGCTCTCACTGTGCCAGAACGTACCAAGCAGGTCTTCAATGCCAAGAACATGATGGCTGCCTGTGACCCCGCCATGACCGATACCTCACTGTGGCTGCTGTCTTCCGTGGATGGATGTCCATAGGGTAGATGAGCATGCTCAACGTGCAGAACAAGAATAGCAGCTACTTCATCAAATGGATCCCCAACAATGTCGAGACAGCTGTCTGCAACGTCCCACCCCGTGGCCTCAAGATGGCAGTCATCTCCATGGGCAACAGCATAGCTATCCAGGAGCTCTTCAAGTGCATCTCAGAGCAGTTCACTGCCATGTTCTGCCAGAAGGCCTTCCTCCACCGGTATACAGGCGAGGGCATGGATGGTCTTGAATGGTCTTGTCTATGAGTATCAGAGTACCAGGATGCCACCGCAGGAGAAGAGGAAGATTTTGGTGAAGAGGCTGAAGAAGAGGCCTAAAGCACAGCCCTGTCATCTCAAGCTTCTCATTCCCTTAGCCTTCTTCCTCAGCTACCCCTTTCCTCTCTCAGAATTCATGTTTGCTGCCTCTTATCTTTTTTTCCCTTTGGGGGGTCTAGAACAGTGCCTAGCACATAGTAGCTGCTCAATAAATACTTGTTTGTTGACTCTCTCCTCTCTCCTTCCACTTTGGGAAACCTAGATTTCTGCATTCTAGGTAACTCTGTATTTCCTTCTGGTGCCCATTCCTCCAATCTGTCCAGGTAATATTTCCTTCTGTTTACAAAATAATTCTCTAAGAAGCTGGGTCTCATCCAAATGCCATTTATTTTAGAACCAACTGGATGCTGAAAATGCAGGTGATGATCATCATCCTCTGCCCAGGTAGTTGGTGGGAGGGGAGTAAAAAGTAAGAGTAGAAGTAACTCCAAGGAAGGGGGTGGGATTCTTCCATCCTGGAATAGTTTTGGAGAGGGAAATCCAGAATATTTAGTGATAACTTCCAGGTATTTGCAGGTTCCATCTCTCAGCTAAGGGAGGTATATCAGTATTATTTTCATTTTCAATCTCCCTCCAAGCTCTGTCCTGGGGAGCATTTTTTCCCCCAGTCAAATGGGATCGTCCCCCCTTATGCTTCACCTCCCTGATACATTGGATTCCTTCCTTTCCTCTGATAGGAGAAGGGGATCAGGAGGGGAGAGAGACCAGCCTTGGTCCCTAACTTCCAGAAATGCCCTCCCCATACCCACCTTTTCTTACCCACAAACACATATAATATCCCTGACTTATGTGGGAAAGTGTGTACTGTCACCTAAATGGGTTGTTTCCTTCCGTAGAGAGGGGACGGGACACCCTCTGTTTCTTGCAGCATCTCATCTCTTCCTTTTGCTGTTGCCTTTTTCCTCCTTACCTTTGGTTCGGTCCTATCCTACACTTTAGATTTCTATTTTGTGTTGAGCTTGTTGCTTTTTTTCATATTGAAAAGATGACATTGCCCCAAGGGTAGGGTGACCAGATGTCCCGCTTTTGATGGGACAGTCCCAATTTCTAACAATTTGTCCCTTGTCCCACAGCGTTTTTAAAAAGTCCCGATTTTTGGAAAGAATGCATGAACAGGTGGGAGAACAGTAAGAGAATATACGGTTTGGGGCTGCCATGTGGCTATTTTACCAGGATATGAGTTTTATATTATTTTTGTTAATTTTATAATATTAAACTGTAATAATAACAAATAATTGTTGAGAAGTGATTATCAAGAACTGTTTATCAAAGTTTGCATTGTTGTCAGGCCCCACCCTGCCCCAGCCCTGCCCCCCCATCAATGGTGTCCCACTTTACCAATGTTAAAATCTGGTCACCTTACCCAAGGGCCGAAAATAAATGGGAATTAAAAAAAAAAGTTACACAGCTGATGGTCATAAAGATTCTTCTTCTTCTTCTTCTTTTTTTTTTTTTTGAGACAGAGTCTCACTCAGTCACCCCAGGTAGAATGCTATGGCATCATGGCTCACAGCAACCTCAGGATCTTGAGCTCAAGTGATCCTCTTGCCTCAGCCTTCTGGGTAGCTGGGACTACAGGTACCCACCACAACGCCTGGCTATTTTTAGAGACAATGTGTCACACTTGCTCAGGCTGGTCTTGAACACCTAAAATCAAGCAATCCACCCACCTTGGCCTCCCAGGGTGCTAAGATTACAGGCATAAGCCACTGCATCCAGCCTGGTCATAAAGATTCTTAACATTCCATAGGTAGTATCCCCCTTGTGAAAACTAAGGCTAATTTTTGAGATATCTTCCAGATCCTGTATACCAGTGGATTGGCTGACCCACCTAGACCAGTGGCCCATATCAAGGAATTGATTCAACAGGTATTGTGACACCCCCAACCCAGGAACTAACTCAGCACAAGAAATAAATTTCTACATTCCTATGATTCTACTCCATACCCAGGGAGTAGGGTATAATAAAGATATTATACGATTGCCAGTCAGCAAACTCAATTTCCTAGCCCTTTGCCTCCCAAACTATCTTTTTTTTTTTTTTGAGACAGAGCTTCAAGCTGTAGCCCTGGGTAGAGTGCTGTGGCGTCACAACTCACAGCAACCTCCAAATCCTGGGCTTAAGCGATTCTTTTGCCTCAGCCTCCCAAGTAGCTGGGACTACAGGCGCCCACCACAACACCTGGCTAATTTTTGGTTGTAGTTGTCATTATTTGCCAGGCCCAGACTAGATTCGAACCCACCAGCTCTGGTGTATATGGCCAGTGCCTTAGCTGCTTGAGCTACAAGTGCTGAGAGCCCTCCCAAACTAGAGTTTAAAACCCTCAAAGTCTTGGGGAGACAGATTTAGAAACTCCTTCTGTGTCCTCACTTGGCCCTCTGTGATATTTCTCCAGTGCAAGCCCACCTGTCTCCATGTATTGGCTCTCCTCTGTGCAGCAAGAAAACCCCTGATTGTGCTGTAACATTACCATGGTGCAAGCTGTAAGGAGGGAAACAATAAAGGGAGAAAAGAACAAGTTTTAGCTCAAATTATAAGAATCAAAGAGAATCTGAAACAGTCACAAGTGCTGAATGCGAAACGACAATACGATATGTATCATCAAACACAGGCTTCAGATTTGGTAGTAGCCGGTTGTATTAGTCTATCATTCTGTCAGCAGCAGAAAACCAACTCAAATTAACTTTAGCAGAAAAAGGGAATCTTCTTGTGGTGTCAAAATTGCAAAAGGGTTTTGGTCTAGGCTAGGTTGCTCATTGCACAAAAATCCAAGTACTGAGACAATGAAGATAGCCAAGGAAGAAAGAAATTTTTAATATCCCCGATGTCTTGTTAGGAGAATAGATGAAACTGTTTCACATCTGTCCCTCTGACTTTGGAGATCCTGGTTTATAAAGGAGGGGCCATGTGCCTTAGGACAGGTCATGATGTAACTAAAAGGGGCTATGTGCACTGGGGGCAGGGTGTGGGGGATGGTGAATCTCAAGAGTCAGGAAATCCGCCTGAGACCTTCAGAACCTCAGTTCCTTTCTCTTGTAGAAAACCCATCATTGTGGCTCGGCGCCTGTGGCTCAAGCGGCTAAGGCGCCAGCCACATACACCTAAGGTGGCGGGTTCGAATCCCCAGCCCGGGCCCACCAAACAACAATGATGACTGCAACCAAAAAATAGCCGGGCGTTGTGGCGGGTGCCTGTGGTCCCAGCTACTTGGGAGGCTGAGGCAGGAGACTCGCTTGAGCCCAGGAGTTGGAGGTTGCTGAGAGCTGTAATGCC
>CAUYTI010130811.1:0-92369 GCA_963575145.1 Galago senegalensis
CAAAAAATAGCCGGGCGTTGTGGCGGGCGCCTGTGGTCCCAGCTACTTGGGAGGCGGAGGCAGGAGACTCGCTTGAGCCCAGGAGTTGGAGGTTGCTGTGAGCTGTAATGCCACGGCACTCTACCCAGGGGGACAGCTCGAGGCTCTGTCTCAAAAAAAAAAAAAGAATCTGCTTCTAAAAGCAGCCAGGCGTTGTGGTGGGCACCTGTAGTCCCAGCTACTCGGGAGGCTGAGACAAGAGGATAGATTGAGCCCAAGAGTATGAGCTTATTGTAAGCTGTGATGCCACAGCACTCCACCCAGGGTGACAATGAGAGACTCTGCCTCAAACAAATAAACAACAACAAAAATACAAAAAAATTTTCAGTTTGGTGAAGTCTCTAATGTTACCAGTTTGGGGGTTACAGATGATGATTTTGGTGACCTAAGAAATCTTTGCTTATACAAGTGTAGTAAAAACTACCTCCCTGAAGGTTATGAAGACTTTCTCCTATGTTTTCTTGTAGAAGTTTTTTGGTTTAGCTTTTATACTTCCGTCTTGACATCTGAGCAAACAGCCAAGCACGGTGTGATGCTGGGTCCTGGTTCAGTCCTTCCCATATGAAGACTCAGTCTCCATTCTTTGTTTTTTTGAGAGATAGACTCTCACTTTGTTGCCCTCAGTGGAGTGCTGTGACATCACAGCTCATAGCAACCTTAAACTCTTGGGCTCAAGTAATTCTCTTGCCTCAGCCTCCAGAGTAGCTGGGACTACAGGCGCCCACTACAATGCCCAGCTATTTTTTAGAGATGGGGTCTCGCTCTAGCTCAGGCTGGTCTCAAACTCCTGAGTTCAGGTGATGCACCCACTTTGGCCCCCAGAATGCTGGAATTACAGGTTCAAGCCACCACACCAGCCTGAAGACTTGGCTTTCTGACACAGCTTTTGCCACTGTGTAGCAGGAGAAGCTAAGCGTTTGCTCACTCCAGGATGTTTGCTCGGGGGCCTCACACACCAGGCAAGCTGCCATACACAGTGAGAGCAATCTGCAGAGCCGCCCTGCTGACTTCCTTGAGATAGAGTCCTTAGTCCTTGCACCCTGAAAGCCCCAAGACCCCGCTGAGAAGAGGGCACCTCCTCTTAGATAGGGCCAGGAGGCCTCTTCTAGGCCAGACACCCAACCAGAGTCCCACTCACCAGAGACCTCCACAGAGAGGGAGTCTGTTCTTCCTCCCACAGGCACTGCCTTGTGTACCTCCTCCCTGGAAGCCCCTCACTCAGGTGGCACCTCTCAGCAAGTTCTTCAATGCCCTCCTGCTGCCTTCTCCTACAGTCCCTTGGAGGGGACTCCTCTGCCCCTCCCCACTGCCCTCTTCTCCCCACCCTCCCCTCCTAACCCCTCCTGAGGAGTTGGCCCAGCTGCCCCTGGCTGCACCCCCCGTTTCTGCCACCCCATATCCTCTGGCCTGGCCACGGTTTCCTCACAGCCCTCCCCACCTTCCAGCCTGCCTCCCCCAGGACCGCCCCTTCCTGGAAGGCTTCTGTGCTAGCCCCTCAGCAGACTCTCCATGGGGCCCACGGTGCCCAGACTCTTCCATCTACTCCCAGGCCTGGAGCCTTCCCTGCCCCAGCTTCTCTTCCTTCTCTCTTCAGCTTGAGCCTGGAATCACCATCTGAACCATATCCACACTCCTGTCCTTTGTCCCCTGCCTGGCAGCTCCTCCCCTCCCCCTACTTCAATCAGTGGGACAAGAGAGCTTTTCCACAAGTCCAGTGGCTGACAGTCCCCAGCAAGGACAAAGTGGGGCCTAAAGTGTGGCTGGTCATCAGCATTCCTTACAAACCCCATGCTCAGGTCACTAGGGCCACTGCTGACGTTGCTTTCCAGGGACCACTGCTGCCTCCCCAGCCCTTGTAGAGTTCCCCATCACTGGCTGAGTTACACAGACACAGAATGCTTCTATATGAGCCCAGCTGAATGGTACTTGGGACACACAGTAGCCTCCGAGGGCAGAAGAGGCAGGTGAACAGTGAGTTGTAAAAATGCCTTAGAGGCTATGTTATGCTGACCGATGTCACCTATTAAAATAAATGGCACCATTTCAAGGGAATTTGCTGGTGTTTTAGTACAAATAGTTGTCCATTTTCAGGCTCTAGGATAGCTCAATTTTTTCCCAATGAAATTACTGACTACTTTTTGATTTACGAAAACTACCCCATGGGTTTTTCCTAGTAACAAAATGGCCCTTGAGCGCAGGAGAAAACCATGTTTCAAAGCCAATGTCTGTTTAAAGCCACACACAACTTAGCCACTCTGCCCCAGCCTTAGAGGGCTTTTTTAGCATCAGCACGTTGGCTTTCCTCAGTTCTCAGCACGAACACGGCTCTTTTGTGGCCTGTGATTATGCAGGCTCTGGTGGGGTACTTAGGAGGAAAATGATCTAAATACCATAGGTGCTTAGTGACTTGCCTAAGAATTGAGGCAGCACTGGGCAGAGCCACTTTTGGTCTGCGCAGGTGGTTTATACCATAGCTCCAGTTTAAGTGGCTCCTGTTATAGCTGAAAAGTAGCTCAAAAAGCCAAGAATCATGACAGGCTCCAGTTCCAGATGTATCTCATTTCCTCTGAAGATGGGCCCATCCCTATATGGACGGTCACCATGCCTGTGGACTCCCAGAGGTCACTCTGCCACCTGCCTTAGACCGCAACAGCGTGGTCCACTCAAACCTACCACCAGATCACGTGGTCCTCTGAAAGTTCCCTACCCTTACTTACCCGTACCAGTAGCGAGGGTCGTTGGAGATGCAAGGATTCAGGCTCCGGTGGGCTAGAGCCTTCTTTTTATTGAGGACAAACTCTTGTAACTTCATCTTCACTTCTGTACTGGCCACAGCACCTGTGAGGGAAAAAGCACAGTGGTGGGTGCCGTGTGGCTCTGCCCCAGGGCAGTAGGGCCTGAGACAAGGCCACAAAGGGAATAAGAGGATGTAGTGACGGAGGCCATGGGTCTCCTTCAGGACTTCATGCCCTGCAAACGCTCCCTCAAAAAATGGAGATGGACAAGAGGGTTTTAATAACAGGTCTTGTTCCCATCAAGATCTTTACATAATTGCATTCTATTTAAAATGCAGATTTAGTCATTAGAAAGACTTATCATTAGCTAATACAAAACCCACTTCTGAGGGAAGTTTTAAAATTCCCACATAGAAGAACACTCTGAACTAGGCACTGGCAGGGCGGTGGTTTCTTGGTCCCATCATGCAGCAGGATCTAGGAGTTTTGTACAAACGGAAGCATCACACACAGGCCCCTGGTGACAGGGACAAGGACCCTCATGGGCAGGCTCAGTTTCAAGACCTGTGCAAAGCGATGGCCAGGTGTGCTCACAGTGCCAGAGAGGCACTTCTGATAAAGTAGGTTTCACCAGATTGGACTAAAGCTGAGGGTGCAAGCTTTGTGGCTTTCTTGTGGTGGTGACTTTTTCAAAGCCTTGTTAAAGCAAACTGGCAAATTTGAGAAATAGACAAAAATAAAAAAACAAAAAACTCTGCCCAGTAATGCCACTGAGTGCAAGGCCTGCGGGCCCCAGAGCTGTTCTTCTCCATCTGTGACCATGCCATGCGGCACTACTCTGCCCATCCTTCTGCTTAGGGTACTTGAGGCGTTTTCCCTCAGATCACTTAGTATTCAAACATTATTGTTAAAGGTCAAAAAAATACTTCATGAGGTGTGAGAAGCACGGTTTACAAAACCAACCCTGACGGGGAGGCATCTATTGCTGCTAGAAGCCCTGCTACAATGAGCGTTTATGGGTCAGCGTCAGAGGCTGACGGGGAAGTGACTGCATCAACACACTCTTTCGCATCACCCTCAAAACATCGTGCTAACTGCTTTCCAAAACATCTCTACCCTGACCACCTTGTCCCGGGCACCAGAGGCGCATGCCTACCTTCTACAAGCTGGGGTCACCACTAGCCAAAGACAGGGTCTGCGGGCAGCCCACAGGTGTTGCAAAGCTCCTGGGTACACGCTATCACTCTCTTTGTGATGTACTTTATGTCCTTGTTTTTTTCCTTCAGAAGTCTCTCTGTAATGGGTGTGGTCATGGCGGCAGTGCTGTGGGTCTGTGGGTTTTACAGTTTGACCCATTAGAATCTTACGGCTCCTCTTACTATTTTGTGCCAGCCCAGGCACACTCAGGCCATAATCAGACGGTAAACAGAGGTTCTGGTGGAGGACACAGAGTGGTCAGGGGAGGCTCAGCTGAGGGCACTTCAGTTCAGGTCTCGCCAGATCCCCAGATTGCAGCTCTTAACTGTTCTGTGTGTGCAACTACCTCAGTCTCCTGGTTACTTTAAAAATTTGGGTATTCTGATAGTCACATGCTTGTTTTTATGAAGTCTATTCTAGTTTTCCTTTGTTATTTTCCCCATTACTTTGAAGCTTTGCAATTCATTGAAAAACCATACACATTGGTTTAATAATCACTTTTATTTTATCATTGTTCTGAAGTTTTCATTCCTTTAGTTATTTGCTAATGTTATTTTTTCATAATTCACTCTAATGTGCCTGAAATGGATTTTAGAATATGAGGTTCTATGGATATTTTGACAATTGCTTAATAAATTGTTAACATCACTAGAGAAATGTATCTTTTCCCTGTGACCTTCATCACATCCCAAATATATCTGTTGGCAGTCATGAATGGGGTGGGGTGTCTGCTTGGTCACACGTGCTTCTGAGTGCTGTAGGGCAGAACCCTACTGCAGTTAGTCCAAATGAGACTTCGGTATGTGGATGAGGGTCAGACAGCAGCACGCTCTTGGAAATGGTCCACCAGGGATGGGAAGACTGGAGTCAGACAGCCAGAGAAATGCAGAGAGCGACCAGGCATTCTGAAGGGGCCCTCAGGATGCATTCGGCTTGGTCTCAGGGCTCTCTCCAGGTCTTGGGAAACAACCTCACTGATAAATGCGCTCATACAAGATCCCTGTGCTCTTGTTGTTAAGGACTGTCTGCACCTTGTTAAGCTGTGACTGCAGGGGGCCAGGGGACAGGAAGAGGTGACCAAATCTGTAATAGCGCACCTCCATTTCTAAGCACCCAGCCTTGGACCTGAATGTCACTCAGACGCACGCTTAGCCTCACTTGTCAGAAGGACACACACTACAGGAGTGCGTGGCCTGCTCCTGACACTCCCAAACCCAATTGTGGTGCTCCTGAAAGACTGCCAACAAGCTAGCTGCTTTGAAAAAGGTGACTCCAGACACATACCAATCAAGAATTAACCTTAAAAATTTCCAAAGTGCCATTACCTCAGTAATAAAGGGAAACGTGGGCTGGTGAGGCAGACAGATCAGCAAGGGACACAGAAGAGTGATTCGGAAGGTAGAAAGAAATTTGGCAATAAGCGTACGGTCTGACAATTACGTTTGTGAACACGCCGCCGAGTGCTCTCATTGGCAGCCATGTACAAACAGCGTGGTAAGGTTTCATTGCTGTGGTCCAACAGTCTCACGGCTGTGTTTGTGTCAACTATGACTGTGTTTTGCTGAGTGATGGTCATTATTGTGTGTTTTTGTACCCTGTCACAAGAATGTCAGAGCTTTAGTTAGAGCAACAAACAAACATTAAATTTCTTATTAAACTTAACAAGAGTGGAAGTGAAACCAGGAACATGTTAGTCCAAGTTATGGGGATAATTCCATGAAGAAAATGGCAGTGTGCAAATGGCTTAAACATTTTTCTGATGGGAGAGAAAGTGTCACTGATGAAGAGTGGTCAGGCTGGCCAGTAATGAGTAGAACAGATGAAAACATTTCAAGAATACATAAACATCGATAGAGAAACAGGAAAATCTTAACTGAAAATCTTGGCCAACAACTCATGGCTCTTGCATCACAAAAGTACACCAGCTCACACAGCATAGTCTGTGACAGAGTTCTCATCCAGTAAACAAATAACTGTATTGGAACAGCCTCCCTACTTACTGGATCTGCCCCCCAGTGACTTTTTCCTTTACCCAAAGATAAAAGAAACATTGACATAAAGACATTTTGATGACATTCAGGACATCCAGAGAAATCTGACGACAGCTCGGACGGCCACTCCAGAGAAAGTCCTAAAATTGCCTTGAAGGGTAGACTAGGGGCTGGTGTTAGTGCACAGCTTCCCTAGGGGAGAACTTTGAAGGTGACTATAGTGACATTCAATGAAGTATGTAGCACTTTTTCTAGGATGAGTTCTTCATGTGGATCATTATGAAAATTTTGAGATACATAAAAATCTAGAAATGTAAACTCTGCATGGATGGAAACAAATGAAACTCTCCTAGCAACACCCATGAGCCAAGCAACTTGAACTTACACAGGTGAATCAGAGAGGATGCTGTCAACTGTTTGCTGTAGGTGAAATAATGGACCCTAATGCAGTTGGTATCAAAACTTTCACAGTAATGCACATATTTAAACATGTTTAACTCCACTGACAAAAAGAAAAGAAAAAGGAGTAGTTTGATTTCTATGCTGATAAAAGTTTTCCTTTTAGTCACACTGCCCAGTACTGTTAACAGGGCAGGGAGCAGTCACAGGCATGACGATGGTGGCGAGGGTGACAATGCCAACCCAGACAGCACAAAGAGGACAGGCAGAAGAGCTCTCAGAGTACAGACTGGGGATGACCCTCAAGATTTCCAAGCAAACCAAAATGGTGCTAAGTAGCTTTGCCTCCTCAAAAAATAAGTTCCAGAAAGATGACAGCTATTGCCACAGATCCACATTCCCTTTACAGGAGAATGCAGGTCCTCCAGGTACACAGCCAACCAGCAGACCCCACACTTGTGGAGTCCCTGTGAGCTACATCCTCTCCCCACCTTGGCAACACTACCTAGTACCAAATGGGAACACGGTCACAAGCCTGAGCCCATCAGCTGGGGCACCTAGCCAGTGATTCTCTGGCTCCCTCTGTGCAGGGGGTGGTAGGTGTGATCAGAGTTCTGGGGCCTCAGTACAGGCCCAGCCAGCAGTGACCAGGAATGCAAGCACCGCTGCATGTCTTCTTAAGCACAAAGGAATCTTCTTTTGTTTTTTGGACTTTACTAAGAGAGAACTCAAAACAAAAAAGGTTGATTCTGATCCCCATCCTGTTCCCTACTTCTGGTTATATATTTATTCATCTTCGTCCTTCTACTTCTGGTTACATACAGATAGATCCCTGTTCCCCTACTTCTGGTTATATACTGATCCTCGTTCTCCCACTTCTGGTTATATACTGATCCCTGTTCCCCAACTTCTGGTTACATACTGATCCCTGTTCATCTACTCCTGGTTACATACTGCTCATCTGTCTGCAGATTTCTCCACTTAAATGAAGCTCCTAGAATCAAAACATACATTCAATGAATAGAGAGCAAACTTCCCTGAATTTTACTTTTTTGTTACTTAACCCACATTATCATTTACCCACTTGAAAGATTTTTATAAATACCCTACTGATAATGGGATGAAGAAGTGAATAAAAGAGAAAGCATTCTTCACAGATGGGGGTAGGGGGAGGGATGTGAGGAGGAGGAAAGAGGGTGAGAGTGAGAGCAGGGAGAAAGCCCTGCAAATGAGAAGAAGCTGAGCAGGTAAGAAGGTCAAAGGCAAGTACACATGGGTGGGGGCAAAGCAGACTGACAAGGAGGCCACAGGTTGCTTCCTCTCCACCTGGCACAGCCACGGACCTTGCAGGCTGAGCAGTGCCGAAAACTTTTCACATCTGGACAAAACATCTGCTATAGATTTTTCTGTTTGGCTTCTGCCTGAGATTACTCCTTTTTATCCAGCCCCTACCCCCACTAGCCTCTAAGGAAGGCAGGACTTCACAAATGGGGCAAATAATTACTTTCAAGATCAGGTTTTCAATCTTCAAGTGCCAGCCTTTTGCGTCATTTTTGAACAAAGTGAAGGACTTTCCTCAAGTGACTGAACTTTATTCCCAACAGGGTTGCGCCTGTAAATAACAGTGAAAAATAAACCAGCTGTATTTGTTCCACTCAGAGGACAGGACTGGCCCTCTATGGAATTTTTTCCTTTGAATTTATGTTAAAGGACAGTGTATCTTAGATTCCCAAATGTAGTTAGTATAAAAAACCTGAAGACGGTGTGTGCATGCTAAATGTGACAGAAACGCTCATAGATTCTAAGAATTCAATATTCTTTCAAATTAATAGCACTATATGGCAGCTATAAATAAAAGTGAATAATTATTTAAATTTAAAAGTTCTATAAAAGTTTCTAAGTGTGACAAAATTTTTTATTAAATAATCAATAAGAAAATCATTTTTAAAACCAAAGAACTAGACAGCAGATGCTTATACTGTATTTTCAAAGCTTGAAAACTGGACATGATCTGTGCCATTTGCATTTGCCCCACACATGCTCCTTAAGGCGGCACAACAAGAGTCTCCTTCACGGGAAGGTGCGGCCCCCTGGGGCCTGCTTACATAAGAGCCCCTGCGTGGCGTCCACCACCATGGCTGGCCAGCCTTGCCTTCCCACCACAAGACCACACTCTGAGGGCTGCAAAGCCTACACATGCTTGCCAAATACCCAACTGTACACAGCTTATTATTAATAATAAAACCTGACCACCCAAATCCACAGAGTGAAAACCACCAAGGCTGCCGCCTGCGATGAGGCTAGAGAGCAGCAAAGAACATTCCAGCATTCCAGTTAAGGGTGGACGAGGCTGAGCACAGACAGTGGAGATTGTTTTTGACTTGTAAATAGATCCAAAATATTTTCTAAAGTCAAATCTTTTCATATTCTGTGAGTCTTAAAGTGATATTTTCATTGGAAGAGGCTGGTACTATGAAGAAGTAATTTAGACTAAGCTACTTTCAGCAATCTGAAAACTGTGACTTGTTGGCCAGCCATGGTACAAATCAACTAGCTGATATTTAAAATTCAAGCTTCAATTCTTTGATAAACAACTATTTTCCCTACTCCAAAGAAAAATAAGTAGGACACACAGTGAAGTACAAGCAAACCACAGAAAAGGGGAAGGGTAGGGCTGCAGGCCCTGGGTGGGCCCTGCACCGGCACCCATATCTGCAGCTTGGGGTTCTATGCAAGTGCAGAAGGGCTCCTGTCTGGGGGAACTAACTTCCTAATGTGGAAAGCAACCCCCCAAAGTAGGCCACACCCAGAAGGCAATAGGCTTCTGGGATAATCAGATCCTAGCACATGGGGCCAGAGGAGCCACCCAACTCATAGCTCCCAACCTGGATGGCACGGTGGAAGCAACCAAGGGCCCTGGCCCAGGCCAGGTCATCAGAACACCAAGGGGCGATTTGAGAGCTACAAATGACACATTAGTCCAGTACAGAGGGCCCAAATCAATATGCAAAGACCCAGGGTGTGCAGGCCCAACCACGTCTTGGACTCTCCCCTCAGTGCCGTGCTGCTACATCCTGGCCTCTCTGTGGGTATCATCTTACTCATCAGCGACGGGCACTGGGGACATTATTCAGATTCAGTATTTACTTTCAAATAGTGGTATAAAATTTATACCAAACATGGGGTAAAAATTCTCCTCATATGCTTTCTTCCTTGAAACACTTTCAAAGTAAAAAATATTTAAAGTGTACTTATTAAAGTACATTATCACAATTACACTGCAATAATTGATAATTGGAAAAGTATTAGATTTATGTGCAAAGACAAATACTAAGAACTCACAAATAGTTAAACAGAAATAAATTAAAAATTGAGGGAATATATTAGCTACATACTCTTAGGAAAAATAATTTTATATCTGTTTTGAAAGAGCAAATATTTATAAAATGTACATAACATTGGCATAAAAGTATAGATTAGATTATTTCCCAGTTCTAATTTAGAATTAGTTTGGTATAATAACATTATGTTCAAAATAAACTTAACAAACTCAATTTACTTGATAGTTACTTAATTCCTTTTAGAACACAGACATTTCAAAAACAAACAATCAAGTCTTATTTGGAAATACTTGAAATTTAATGATTAATTAAAGACAAATGTCAATTTTGTAATCTAAAAATTACAAAAAGGCAAACCCCAACCCTAAATAACATGCCTTCCCACAGACACAAGGTGGGGTGTGAACAGAGGAAGGAGGGCAGAGCAGGTGAGGAGACCTGTGGACGGGAGCATGCAGCGCTCTCAGCTACACAACTCTAAGAACTTCTGCTCTGGGCAATTCTAACCAGGTAATCAGATTACACTCACTGCGAAGGTCAGTTGGTCTCTGTGAAGGTGGGCAGCTACATGGGGACAGGGCCACAGCCAGGGAGCAGAACTGCAGGGCTGTGCCCCACCCAGGCAGCCTCTGCTCCATGGATGCTGTGGATCTGAGAAGAGGTGGCTGGCAGGGTCAGGACCACCAAAGCTGTTTTCACTGGGAAACAGCAAAGGACCCCAATAAACCTCACGGGCCTTTTACAAGACCCCAAAGGGCTACATTGCTTGAAACCCAACTCTAAATCAGCTCACATGATTTGGGTTAAGATAATTAATGAGTTTTAATGTCTCTAGTGAACTAAGAGAAGCAAAAGAAAACCCACCCTAAAAGAATATATCACCATCTCGGACCCAGGGCATTTCTAAGGCTTTTTTATACACATAGCCTGGCACAATCTGAAACCTCCAGGCATATAGGAGACACACACCTCGACCAAAAGAAATCAAGAGAAAGGATAGAGAGGAAAAGCCTAGCCAAAGGCCCAGATAATAGCGTTATCAGTCACAGGCGCTAAAGTAATTCTATTACATGCAGAGAAAAACAAGATTGAGAATTCTGTGGGAGACTAGAAAAGAGCCTAATGAAAATTTTAAAGCTGAAAATCAAATTTATGATTCAACAGATGAACTTAAAAGCTGATTATTTTTCAGGCAAAGTGTGAATTAATGAAGCGGATGACAGATTAGAAGAAAATACCTCATGCCCAAGTCAAGAAAAAACAAAAGGAATACACACACACACACATACACACACACACAGAGAAAACATGAGAAAGCCAAAGGCAATGAGAAGTGATGTAACACAGGTGGAGCTGAAGGCCTACACAGAGGCACAGGTGGAGCTGACGGAGCTGATGGAGCTGACGGAGCTGAAGGCCTGTATGGACGCACAGGTGGAGCCGAAGGCCTACACGGACACGCAGGTGGGGCTAAAGGCCTACACGGACACACAGGTGGAGCTGAAGGCCTACACAGATGCACAGGTGGAGCTGAAGGCCTACACAGATGCACAGGTGGAGCTGATGGAACTGAAGGCCTATATGGAGGCACAGGTGGAGCCGAAGGCCTACACGGACACACAGGTGGGGCTAAAGGCCTACACAGATACACAGGTGGAGCTGAAGGCCTACACAGATACACAGGTGGAGCCGAAGGCCTACACGGACGCACAGGTGGAGCCGAAGGCCTACACGGAAGCACAGGTGGAGCCGAAGGCCTACACAGATACACAGGTGGAGCCGAAGGCCTACACAGATACACAGGTGGAGCCGAAGGCCTACACAGATACACAGGTGGAGCCGAAGGCCTACACGGATGCACAGGTGGAGCCGAAGGCCTACACAGATACACAGGTGGAGCCAAAGGCCTACACGGATGCACAGGTGGAGCCGAAGGCCTACACGGACGCACAGGTGGAGCCGAAGGCCTACACAGATACACAGGTGGAGCCGAAGGCCTACACGGACGCACAGGTGGAGCCGAAGGCCTACACGGACGCACAGGTGGAGCCGAAGGCCTACACGGACGCACAGGTGGAGCCGAAGGCCGACACGGACGCACAGGTGGAGCCGAAGGCCTACACGGACACACAGGTGGAGCCGAAGGCCTACACGGATACACAGGTGGAGCCGAAGGCCTACACGGACACACAGGTGGAGCCGAAGGCCTACACGGATACACAGATGGAGCCGAAGGCCTACATGGACGCACAGGTGGAGCCAAAGGCCTACACAGACTAAATAGAAAGACCAGGACAAAAGCAATTGGCTGAGATGAAGGGTAAGAATGATCAGCTCTAAGAATTCATAAAAGTCAAAGAAACAGATTTAAGAACAATGGATCACAAGCAGAATAAATGAAAATAAAGGAAACCATAGTCAAATACTTTAGAACAAAAGCCCACAAAAACCAAAGAGAAAATCTTAAAAGTAGTCAGAGAAAACAGATCATCTTCAAAGAAGGAACAATAGGGCTGAGAGCTAATTTTTGGAGATTAACGATGGAAGTTGGAAGATAATGAAATGGTATCTTCAAAGTGCTGGAAGAAAAATATAAACCCAGAATTCTCTAGTCAGTAAAAATAACCTTCAAAATTAATGTAAAATCACACTTTAGAGAAAAATCACTATCAGACCTGCATTAAAGTGAATACTGAAAGAGCATCACAGATGAAAGCTCAGATATACAGAGAAGAATGAGCACGGGCAAGGGCAAAGGCCTGAGGATGCCCTGACTGCATCAAACGTGAGTGTGAGTCCAGCGAAAGCAGCGCATGCGCGGGAGCTGAAGCAGACCAAGACCCTGACCTTGTTAGGGAACAGGTGAAAGTACTAGTTTAAATTAGACTGACATATTAAAGACGGTTGTTGTAGTACCAAGAGTATTTAGCAAAGGAATGGTAAAATAGTGATTAACTGCCAAACTGGAGAAAAGAAAAAAAAAACATTTACAAAATCTAGTTAAAGAAAAGCAAGAAAGGAAATTAGAATAGTTGGGATAATTTGATTTCATACCATACTATGATGAAATAAAGCACGTAATTACATAGAACGTAAGTGGAGTGAACCAAGATTGTCAAACTACATATCAAAACTTGTGGGATGTGGTTAAAATTGTGTTTGGGCGAAAAATTATCATTGTAAAAGCACATGTTAGAGAAGAAAGTTGAAATTAGTGATGTAGGTGTCACCTCACAAAGCTAGAAGAGAAGCCAAAAATCTAACCCAAAGATAGAAAACAAAACAACAAAAATAGTAGAAATTAATGAAATGCAACAGACAATAATCACAAAGCCAAAAGCTAGTTCTTTGAAAAGACAGAGAATATTGATAAGACTCTAGAGAGACTGACCTGACCAAGAAAAACAAAAGAAAACCAAGCAGCAAAGAAAGAGAAGGTACAAATAATCAACATCAGAAACGTAAAAGGGGACCTCACTATAGATCCTACAGACATTAGACAGACAGAAAAGGGCACACCAATCAATGCCTCTATGCCAACTGCACATGTTTAAAAATGGGTAAGAAATGCACACATTTCTCTAGAAATACAACACCCCTAGGTTATCCAGAGGAAAAAGTCCTCTAAATCATTTCAAATATTGAAGTATGTAATTAAAATCCTGTGTACAAGCAAAGCCTTAGGCTTAGATAACTTTAAAAGTAAATTTCACAAAATATTTAAGGGAAAAAATGGTATCCATGTTAAACAAAAGAAGAAATGACACTTATTTTGAGGCCATGAGCATCATCTTAACAGCAAAATGTGACAAGTGCATTATAGAAAAGGAAATAGCTGGTCAATTTCTCTCGTGAATATAGGTACAAATAGACAAAATAAAATACTAGCAAATCAACATTGGTACTACATTAAAAAAGATAACATATGACCAAGTTGATTGAGATTATTTCAAAAATATCCATTAGAATTTACATTCAGTTAAATCTATTTTACATATAGGGTACACATTCTGGGTGAAAGGCTCAGCTATAACTTAGACTTTACCTAACAAATGCGAAATGTGACCTAATTGTTTATACCTCATATTGAAACAAACGAACAAACAGATCTATGTAATTCATCACATTAACTAGATAAAGCAGAAACATCCTATGGCCATCTCAAAAGATGCCAAAATAGCACCAAGTTAAAAAAAAAAAAAAAACAGCTAATATCCATCCACAGTAAAACTCATAGCAAACCAGGAAAACTTCTAGAAGATAATGACGACCGATCAAAAGCAAATAGATAAAAACCACAAAGCTCCTACAGTAAACACAATACTTAACAGGACATTGGGAACCAGACAAAAATGCCTATTATCATCACTTTAATTCAGCACTAAAGGAAGGCTTAGCCAGTTCAATAAAAAAATAAAGGGAGTAAAGAAAGAAAAGGCATTCCGACCAGAAAGAATCAAACCTGCCATTATTTATAGATTACACGATGCTGTATGTTGAAGATACAATCTACTGATAATTAGAATACGTGAGTTTAGCAAGGTTGCTGGACATGAAGTCAACGGCCATAAATCTCCTGCTTTTCAAAAGTATAAAAACCAAACCATTCACAATAGCATCAATAATCACCAAATGGCTCAAAATATATCTAACAAAATACATGCAAGGCTCCTGTGGAAGAAATTGTTAAGAAAAAATTAAAGGAGATATGAAAACATATTTAGGACTAGGAATTATTAATGTTTTATCAAGTCTAAATTTTCAGTGGAAATACAAAGTGGAGGATGTACAGTGCCAGGCCTGAGCCTTGTTCTGAAGCTACGTTAAGGCCACGCTGTAGTGATGCAAGAACAGCAGGGGCAAACTTGCCAACAGGGAGGGGGACAGACACACACGTGCAGACGTCTGACTCAGGCCGAGGTGAAGGCGGTGAAGGCGCAGGGCCAGCTGCACACGCCTGTGGAACAAACCCTGAAACTTAGCCACTATTTATACTATACACAAATCAACTCCAGGAAGAACAGAAATCTAAGTGTGAAAGGGAAAAAATACATCTCCTAGAAGTTAATTGAAGAGAATATACTCAGGATTTTGTAAATGGGAAAGATTTCTTAGACAAGGCACAAAAATATCTCAAGGAAGAGACTGAGCAATGAGACCATATGAGGACAGAGAATGCTTGTGCTCTGCAGGGCACCACAGGGGCCCGGCGGGGCAGTGCCGAGAGTGGAAGGAGAGCTCCGTAGCACACGTAACTCACAATAACACAGGAAGAACATGCCAAATCAACAACAGGAGCAAAGGAGCAAGGAAACAGGCAAGAGTCCTGAACAAGCACCTCACAGAGATGGGACGAGAGACATATAAAAATGAGCCACATCTCCCTGGTAGTCAGAGGGAAGTAACTGAAGAAACCAGATGGTGAAATTAAACAAACTGACAATAGCAAGTGTTGGTGAGGACATGGAGCAACCGGAATGCTCACACCAGACTGGTGGAAGGATGGACTGAATACTGCCTAGAGAACTTTAGGCATGTTGTACAAATGTTGCAACCCACAGGTGCTCCCCTCCCCCATCCAAGACATACACACACACACACACACACACAAGAATGTGCACAACAGGGTCACTTGTAACCACTCTGGTCAGGACACAACTTACAAATCCATCAGCTTTAGAACAATGATTGACTGGTGCATCCGTACACAGAACACCATGGGGAATAAAAGCAAATGCATAATATTGAGAAACAAGCAAAACACAGAAACGTCTGTGGCAATGCTTCCCCCATAGACATCCCTAAAGCAGAAAAACTGATCTTCTGTGTTAGGAGTTAACTTTGGGAAGGAAGGAGGTGGCCCTGGTTGCTGGTAATGTCTGGCCCCAGTGCTTTAGTGGGTGTGGTCACACAGGGGTGTGCACTTCTTGGTAATTCCCTAAAGTTCACTGTGTGCTGAGAAGAGTGAACTTTGCTACGTGTATATATACAATAAAAATATTTTCAAAGAACTCCAAATAATAGACTCTACAAGAATGCTTTAAGAATGTAATATCTATAGGTGGCACATTTATTAAACTGATCAAAGCTATCTATGACAACAGCTAAAATTTTACTGAATGGAGTAAAACTGAAAACTTTTCCACTTAGAAATGAAACCAGACAAGGTTGTCCTCTATAACCACTACTATTTAACATAGTGCTAGAAGTTCTAGCCAATGTAATCAGGCAAGAGAAGGAAATAAAGAATATTCAAATGGGGGCAGATGGCTCCGCACCCATAGCTCAGTGGTTAGAGTGCCAGCCACATACACCAGGGATGGCAGGTTTGAACCCAGCCCAGGGCCTGCTAAACAACAGTGACAACCACAACAAAAAAATAGCCAGGTATTGCGGCGGGCGCCTGTAGTCCCAGTTACTTGGGAGGCTGAGGCAAGAGAATCTCTTGAGCCCAAGAGTTTGAAGTTGCTGTGAGCTGTGAAGCCACAGTACTCTACACCAAGGGCGATACAATGAGACTCTGTCTTAAAAAAAAAAATGGTGGCAGGGGAGGTCAAACTCTCCCTCTTTGCTGATGATATGATCTAATACTCAAGAGAGCCTGAAAGACTCAACCACAAGAGCTCTGGAAGTGATAAAAAAAAAAATACAGTAATGTCTCAGGATATAAAATCAATGTCCACAAATCAGTAGCCTTTGCATATATCAGTAACAGCCAAGATGAGAAGCAAATCAAGGACACAATTCCCTTCACTGTAGCTTCAAAGAAAATGAAATACCTAGGAACATACTTAACAAAAGAGGTGAAGGACCTCTACAAAGAAAATTATGAAACCCTAAGAAAAAAAATAGCAGAAGATATTAACAAAAGGAAGAACATAGCAGGCTTGTGACTGGGAAGAACAAACATTGTTAAAATGTCTATACTTCCAATGCAATCTACACACTCATGATAATCCCAATTAAAATACAAACATCATACTTTAAAGATTTAGAGAAGATAATTCTTCATTTTTTATGGAACCAGAAAAAACCCCGTAGAGCCAAGATAATTCTTAATAATAAAAACAAAGTTGGGGGCATCACCCTACCAGACTTTAGGCTGTACTACAAGGCCATAGTGATCAAAACAGCCTAGTATTGACACAAAAATAGAGACACTGACATTTGGAACCAAACAAAAAACCTTGAGATGAAATTAACCTCTTACAGCCACTTGATCTTTAATAAATTAAACAGGAACATACATTGGGGAAGAGAATCCCTGTTTAATTAATGGTCCTGGGAGAACTGGATAACCACATGTAAAAGACTGAAACTGGATGCGCACCCCTTACTCCTTACAAAAATTGATTCAAGAAAGATAAAAGATTTAAATGTAAGGCACGAAACAATAAAAAAACATGGAAGAAAGTGTAGGGAAAACACTTGAAGATTTGGGCTGGGGGAAGATTTTATAAAGATGACTTCTATGGCAATTGCAACAACAAAAATAAACAAATGGGACTTAAACTGAAAAGCTTCTGTGCAGCTAAGGAGACAACAATCAAAGCAAACAGACAACCTATAGAATGGGAAAAGGTATTTGCATATCATGAATTGGACAAAAGCTTGAGAACTAGGATCTACAGAGAACTCAAATTAATCAACAAACAAAGAGCCAACAATCCCACATATAACTGGACGAGAGACATGAATAGAATCTTCTCTAAAGAAGACAGGCAAACGGCTAACAAACGTGAAAAAATGCTCATCATCCCTAATCATCAGAGCAGTGCGAATCAAAACTACCCTGAAATATTACCTAACCCAATGAGAATAGACACATCACAAAGTCTCAAAACTACAGATGTTGGCGTGGATGTGGAGAGAAGGGAACACTTTGACACTGCTGGTGGGACTGCAAATTAGTACAACCTTTTTGGAAGGAAGTATGGAGAACCCTCAAAGGACTCAAATTAGACCTCCCATGTGATCCTGCAATCCCATTACTGGGAATTTACCCAGAAGAAAAAAAAATCATATTATCATAAGGATATCTACACTAGACTGTATATTGCAGCTCAATTTACAATCGCCAAAATGTGGAAACAGCCTAAATGCCCACCAACCCAGGAATAGATTAACAAGCTGTGCTATGGGTATACTATGGAATACTATTCAGCCATTAAAATAGATGGAGACTTCACATCTTTTGTATTAACCTGAATGGAAGTGGAACACATTCTTCTTAATAAAGCATCACAAGAATGAGAAGCAAGAATCCTGTGTACTCAGTTCTAGTATGAAGGCAGCAGGTGAAGGGGAGGTGGGAGGGGGATGGGCTCATGGTGTGTGGCACACCTTTGGGGGGTGGGACACAATTATAGGAGGGACTTCACCTAATAAACGCAATCAGTGTAATCTAATTCTTTGTACTCTCAATGAATCTCAAACAATACAATAATAAAAATAATAATAAAAACAATAAAACTCTCTTTGCTCTCGCACTGCATCTGCAAAGAATCCACAAGCGGTCCCTGAGGCAGGGGCTGATAAACTTTATGTAAAAAGCCAGATAGGGAACATTTTCACCTTTACAGTTTTTTTTTTAAGCAACATTTCAAAATGTAAAAACCATTCTTGTGGATTATATAAAACATGCCATGGGCTGGATCTGCCCCAGGGGCAGTGGTCTGCCAAGCTCTGCTGGCATGGTGGGTGTGACGGTGCAACCGCATCTTCCATAAAGACACTTAAAAAACAGCCCCAGCAAATTGGACGATTACAGGGAACTATAATAATTTAGCCTGATTCTCTAAGTGGATTGTTTCAAATCTCCTTAAATTCTCATTCTACTTTACAGATATTAAAAATGGAAATCATTGACTTTGCAATCACGGATCATCTAGAAGGAAGAAAAACAGAGCTGGATTCCAATCAGCAAACTCAGTCAAGATGAGGTATTGGTCTTGCACAGAAAGACTGGTGAAAAAGATCGTTTATGCATTGAATTCAAATTAAAAGTTTAAACTCCGGGAAAAAAAAAGAATATAGTATCTGGCTGGTCATGGCGGCTCACTCCTGTAATCCTAGCACTCTTAAGAGGTCAAGGCAGAAAAATGGCTTGAGCCAGGAGTTCAAGACCAGTCTGAGCAAATCCTGTCTCTACTAACAACAGAAAAATTAGCTGGGCATGGGGGCCAGTGTCAGCTACTCAGGAGGCTGAGGCAGAAGGATCACTTGAGCCTAGAGAGTGTGAGGTTGCTGTGAACTATGATGATGCCACTGCACTCCACCCCTGCCTCAAACAAAACTAAACAAAACAAAACAACTCAATCTAACACTGTTGTACATATGTAGATTAAAATTTAAACCAAAGCTTGTTAATATGACTTGTAGGGATGGCTATTTTCAGTAGTAGAAGCAAAAGGATTTTTGAGGTTCACTTGTGTCCTAGATATTAAGTGCCTCCTGTGAGTGAAAAGCCCTCCCATGTTCTTCCCACTGTGTATCTGAAAGACTGGTGGGCACCCACGGAGCAGCCAAAGGTAAGTGAGCCCTCAGTGGTCACCACATGTGCACTGCACAGTGACTGCAGGAGCAACAGGTGGCCTTGCAATATTAGACTTGAAATTTTGGACAGAAAACATACAAAACATTTGTGACCTTCACCTCCCAGACTGCTCCTTCCCTGGACTCTCATAACAGGCAGCCTATACAGGCAGCCTCATCCGACCCACTGCTCAGTGCCCAAGCTCAGTATATTCTGAGGGCTCCACCTTCAAACATGCCTGGAGCCTGACACCTTCCCCTCACAACTGCTGAACAACAGTGACCACTTCATAGCCTGGCCCTGTCCTGCCTCCTCCACACAGCAGCCAAGGTGGGCCCTCCAGCAGTGAAAGTCAGCTTCCTGGATCTTCTCCACCCCCAAGGAAAAGCCCCAGCTCCCACACCTTGGGCCTCCAGCTCCAAGCCTCCTGTGGCTTCCACTCCCCGGGCAGGGCGGCTGTGTCCCCAGAGCACCTGTGCATGCTCTGCTCCCTGCAAGGCGGCTGTGGCTGCTGTTCCCAAGTCAGGTGCCAGCAGTCTGAAAGACAATTTGGCTTCCTGTGTAGTGATGAGCTTTTGACGAGTCAGTCTGGCAAGGAGGCAGTCTCCAACTGCCCAGCCCATCACAAATCTAGATACTGTTTGGAGGGTATTTGTAAGGTGTGACCAAAGCCCATAACCACCTGAGTGGGGAGGGCCTGGCTCCTTTGGCGGGAAGGCTTTACGAGGGACTCCATCTATGGGCAGCAGCTCTGTCTGTGCCTGAGTGTTCTGGCCTGCCCGTCCTGAAGGCCTGCCCTATGGAAACCAGACTTCTCCAACCAGCCTCCATGACCTTGGAAGCCAATTCCTTACAATAAATCTCTTAACATCCACCTCCGTGTGGGTTCTGCTCCTCGAGTTGAACTGGAATAGGCCATCTGTAGAACAAGCACCAAGTGAATCTCTGGGTCCCCATGGACAGTGCACCCTGCTGGGAAGGTGCTGGAAAGAGACCCCAGGTGTCCTAGCACCTCCAGCTAACTGCCTGTGCTGTAAACAGATGACACAGGAAACACCGCAGAACAGATAAAACGTGACACTCGTCAATAGAGGCTGCAGTGACACAGCTGAGAAAATGCGTGCATCATGACGTGCCGTCCTTGGTTTGACAGCATCGTGATGTGACGTGCCGTCCTTGGTTTGACAGCATCGTGACGTGACGAGCCGTCCTTGGTTTGACAGCATCGTGACGTGACCTGCCGTCCTTGGTTTGACAGCATCGTGACGTGACGTGCCGTCCTTGGTTTGACAGCACCGTGACGTGACGCGCCGTCCTTGGTTTGACAGCATCGTGACGTGACGTGACGTGCCGTCCTTGGTTTGACAGCATCGTGACCTGCCGTCCTTGGTTTGACAGCACCGTGACGTGACGCGCCGTCCTTGGTTTGACAGCATCGTGACGTGACGTGCCGTCCTTGGTTTGACAGCATCGTGACGTGACGTGCCGTCCTTGGTTTGACAGCATCGTGACGTGACGTGCCGTCCTTGGTTTGACACAGTGAGGGATAAAGCAAGATGTGAAGGATGCCTGTTATGACTCCAGTAGCATGAAGGTAAGACACACGCAAAATAAAAAACATATTGTTTTGAGGATACGAAGACAATAAAACAGTAATGAAGATCTAGTAACAACAAACGAACACAAGCGTGCGCAGCAGACACCTCTGTGAAGGCCGCTGGGGGGCGGGTGAGGCTGAGGGGGCACCGGCAGGAGCTTCAGAGGAGCAGGAATGTCGTTTCTTCACAATGTCATGGAGATACCAGTGGGTTCTCTGTTTTGTGGTCCTATAAGCCTCATATATATGTTTTATAAATATTTTCTTCTATTTACTTAATTGATGGGAATGTAAACTAATAGAAATGTTAATTACTATCATCTCTATGGAAATCAGGGTGTAGTTTCTCAAACAACTAAAAACAGACCTCCCATTAGACCCAGCAACACCGCTATTGGGTGTGTGCCCACTGCAAAGAGGTCATTCCAGCAGAAACTCTCCTGCACTTGCAGCACTGCTCACAAAGGCCAAGGAATGGAATGAACCTACATTTCCATCAAGGAACCATGGGAGAAAGACAATGTGGTGTGCACAGCAGATACTTCTGCGAAGGCAGCTGGGGGGTAGATGAGGCTGGAGGGCGGCACTGGTAGAAGCTTCAGAGGAGCGGGAATGTCATTTCCACACAGTAGTCAGAGTGCTACTCAGCCCTGAACAAGAATGAAGTGATGCCCCGTCTTGTAGCAACCTGGATAGAGCCAGAGGCCTTACCCTGAGAGGAGTAACTCAGGAAGGGAAGATCAGACTCCATAGTTCTCACTACAGCTGGACGCCACACGATGGGTGCACAAGGCCACACAGAGCAGGACATCAGACACTGGGGATGCTGCAGGGGGGTGTGGGGGCGTCAGGGATGGAACCCTACCTGTTACAAGGTACACTGTCAGGTGACTGGTACACAAAGGGTCTAGACTTCACCTCTAGACAATATATGCACATAAAAAAACTTCACTTGTACCCCTAAAATCTATAATTTTTTAAAATTAAAGGATGAAGATTTCAGATGCCTTTTAGAACAAAGTGAAAACACTAAGCAAGACCACAGACTACAGACAGATCTCATATTCTCACTGAGTTGCACGGCACACACTCTTGCCTTGGGTACCTGCCAGGGGCTCACACCTGACTGTAAGGTGCCACTGTGTGGACAGAGCCCTGGTTGAGCAGGGTCAGTGTGCAGACCCGAGCCAAACTCCAGTGGCACCACCAAGCTCCCCTCCCCTGGATAGAGGTCTGTGACGGACTTCTCTCCTTATGAGCATTAGAAGAACATTATTAGACTGCCCCACATCCCTCTGAAGCATCCTGTTACTGCAGGGGAATGAGATCTTAGCATGCTCTGGGTACCACCAGGGAACAGAACAGTTCAACAGGGCACTACAGTGGGGCAGAAGTCCAGAGCCTACAACGTGAAAATGCCCTTTGGTCGTTAGGTCTCGGGTGTGTCATTTAAAACAAGTTATCAATAGAAAGGACGCTGAGCCAAGGGTTCCCATAAGTCAAAATGAGGGAGAAATACTGGGAGCACAATCAGTCCTGTGCTAGAGCTGGCACCTTGGGGGGACATGTCCCCTGTGACCGCTTCTTCAGCACATATGTCCCTCTGAGTTTTCACATAAGGAAACAGCAGACACAATAGTCACGTGGCTAGTACCAAGTTCAAGCTTTCCTTAGAAGAAAACAGACCACAACCACACTGCCTTCAGATACATGAGCACAGCCAAATCAAAGGCAAAAATTAGAGTTGTCAAAAGAGTAAATGCGAAACTGAAGCTGTTGGCCATCCTGTAGCTTGCTATGGGCTGTCTTACAAGTTGTCACCTGCTTTTATCACTTATAAAATGCTCCCAAAAGAAAAGTTTGAAAAATTTAGGGCAGAGCTCACAGATGAAATTCACTATGCATTTGGCATGCTTTATGGTTTTAATATTTTTGAAGTCTATTAGGAGTACTGCCAAACATTCCTTAAAATGGCTGAGCACCCCTTGCTTTGATAATATTGAATCCTGTAGCTCCAGATAAAGGTAAAGCCATAGACTGACTCATCCCTAAACCTGAACATGGGGAACCCAAAACACAGGCACCCAGAGTGACCCTGACTGTCCCCATCTGTCCCACCCTTAGCCTGCCTCTGAGAACCAAGCACAAGCAGTAAGGCAGAAGCCATTGTGGCAAGGCCGCCACGGACGGCTCATATACCCACCTCTCCGTGTACTGCTTGCAGCTCCGCACGAGGCTCACCTCCCTGCAGCCCCACCCCTGCAGTCCCGCCCACAGGGCTCCCCGACCCCACTCACTCTCTTTGCCCTTCTCCTTGTTCTTAAGCTGCTGTAGCTTCTGCTCCCGGTGCTGCTTCTCCAGCTCCTGCTCCTGGCGGTGCCTCTCCAGCTTCCGCTGGTGCTCCAGCAGCTCTTGCTGGTGCTTCATGGCCAGCATCTCCTGCTGTTGCTGCCAGGCAGGAGGAGAAAGATGTTAGAACTCAGGTTCCAGAAGGCGACCCCACAGACACCAGGCAACAGCCTGGGCCACATGTCTGTCCTGGTGTCACCATGGGCACCACTCTTGTCTGCACAGTCCACATTTCAGCTGTCTTAGGCCCTAAATGTCCTCTAACCTCTTTAAGTAGTAAACACGAAAACAAAAGCCCTTGAACCGCTAGAAGAAAACAAGCAAGAAGAGTTATGTATTTTGCAAGCCTGTTTGAGAACCGCATTGTGTGACACAGTGTGAAATGGTACCTCTGGGAATTGCTTGGCACTTCCTTACAAAGTTAAACACACCTAAAGTCCCAGAGCCCCAGTCCCGGCTCTGACCTGACACAGGGAAGCACATCCACAGACATCCTGTACAAGAATGTACAGAGCTGCTTTTGTCACAGCCCAGCCTAGATGCAAGCCACACGTCCCAGCTGTGTGTGTTCACTTAAGAGAAACTACCCAGCCATAGCAAAGAATAAACCAAGGCTAGACAAGAAAAAAGCACAGCACACAGGTGTGTGGGGAATAGCACAGCAGAAGTGGTAGGCTGGACCTCCCTGTCCATGGATTTTGATACTTGGTTGGTCAAATCAGTGGATGTAAAACCCCCAAAATATGAAGGGGTGACTGTATTTACATCTAGTTGTAGATCAGGAAAAACTACTGTATAATGATAAAAATCTGAAGAAGATTGCCTTTCAGGGTAAGGTAGGGAAGACACAGGCAGGAGGGAATGTTCCAGGTGGTGGGTTTTCTGCCCTGTTGAGATGGTGTTCACAGTGAGCTTATAGCCGTCAAAACACATTCAAGGAGGCTGGGCACAGTGGCCTTATGTCTGTAATCTTAGCACTCGGGAAGGCCCAGGTGGGTGGATTGCTTGAGTTCAGGAGTTCAAGACCAGACTGAGCAAGATTAAGAACCCGTCTCTACCAAAAATAGAAAAATAAGCTGGGTGTTGTGGTTATGGCAGGAGTCTGTAGTCATAACTACTTAGGAAGCTGGAAGAGGAGTTTGAGGTTGCTATGAGCTATGACACCAGGCACTCTACCCAGAGCTGAGCATTTTGTTAGAATAAATTATGTCTTATTAAAAAAATGATACAGTTGGCTCATCACCCAGAGCTTGGTGAGTAGGGCACCAGCCACATACACTGAAGCTGGCAGGTTTGAGTCCAAATCTGGCCTACTAAACAACAATGACAACTGCAACCAAAAAATAGTCTGGGCGTTGTAGCGGGTGCCTGTAGTCCCAGCTACTTGAGAGGCTGAGGCAAGAACATTGCTTAAGCCCAGGAGTTTGAGGTTGCTGTGAGCAGTGATGCCATGACACTCTACCAAGGACAACACAGTGAGACTGTCTCAAAAAAACCCCAAAAAATGACAGTTGACTACTTAAAAACTTTTGTCTTTACATAAATAAAATATAAAAAGTAAATGAGCAAAACTTTTTCATGCTTATGATACACAGACAAACTGCATATAAATGGTTATCAACTATTAAGAATATGATAAGCAGCCCACTGAAAAGGGCAACAAAAATGAAAAAGAACAGCCTGGGCAGCACAGCAAGACTGATCTCTGCAAAAACTTAAAAAATTAGCCAGTGTGGTGGTGTGTGCCTGTAGTCCCAGATACTCGGGAGACTGAAGCAGGTGGATCACCTGAGCCCAGGGGAGTTCACAGGAGCAGGGATGCAGAAAGACCCTGTCTCTCTTTAAAAAAAATGGGGAAAAATGTGGGGGAAAAGGTTCAACTTCAACATTACAACTGAATTCCATTTTCTCTCATGTTGGCCCAGCGGTGACAGAGTGTGGGAATGGTCCAATCAACAGACACCCCTGGGGTTTCCCGCAAACCCCCATCAGCTTTCTCAGCTCAGGCTCTGAGAACCTACATGCCACCTTCCCAGAGATTGCTGCGTCCCTGTCCTAGGGCTCTGTTGGGCCAGTATGGGGAGTGTGGGCTTGGCCTGTGAGCTGCCCACAGGAGGCTCCCTGCCACCACTCTACCTGGCCCCTCTGTGTCCTGACTGCCAGTTCTGCTTCCTGTTGGCTCTTTGGTGGTGATAGGAAGCAGGGTGAGCTGGCGAGCAGAGCGGCCCGCAGAACTTTCCAAGGGAACAGAGGATACAGACGGGCTCGGGGTAGGCTCCGGAGCAGGGTTTTCATTGCTAGAGAAACAACAGGGATGAGTGAGTGCGGCAGCTTTCCCCTGGTCACAGAGCAACTGCACAGGTGCCTCACGACAGACACCCACAGGGCGGCACGTCACGTTTGTGCTAAGAAGCTCTAACATACATGTTTCACTTCAGAGCAACAAGCTGCCACCAAAGAAAATAAAAGTGGATTAGAGGTAGGGGTAGCACCTGTGGCTCAAGGAGTAGGGCGCTGGCCCCATATACTAGAGGTGGCGGGTTGAAGCCCAGCACCGGTCAAAACTGCAAAAAAAAAAAAAAAGTAAATAAATAAAAAGCAGACTAAAAGGGTCTGCTTGCACAGAGAAGCTGGCAGGGTAGGGGCTGAGGCAGGGACTGGGGCAGGGGCAGGGCAGGGGCAGGGCAAGGGCAGGGACTGGCACTAGGGCTAGGGCCCTGTGGAGCCACTTTGAGGCCCCATGCAGCTGCTGAGGAGAGAGGCCACCCCAGTGTTGGGCTCCCAAGAGAACAGTGGCCCACGTGAAGAAGCAGGAGCAGTAGCTTACACATGTGAGATGTGGGGGTGCGCAAGGAAGCTGCCCTTCTCTACGGGCATTGACCCCCCCCCCCCACCATGGTGACCTTGGCTAGGCAATGGAGAGTGAGTGGGCAATGTGTATGCAAGAATATCTCCAAATTCCTGCTGGGTCCTTCTTCAGGAGAGTGGCCTGAGCCAACCAGTGGCTCCATGCACCCTGCTGCATCCCCAGCCAGCTCTGGGGTCACCGCAGCCCTCACTGGGAGAGAGGCTGGCAGCCCAGCTCTGTCTAGCCCAGCCCCCACGAGGGTCCACCTGCAGAGAAGGCCTGGCCACAGGTCTGCAGGCGGAGGAGTGGCCCCCACCAGGGGCTTCAGTCTGCTTCCTGGGCCTTATTTCCCAGGATGCTTTCTGTTACCCTGGCACTGAGTAATGGGTCAGTCTCCACAACCCACTGCAGCAATGTGTAAATTAGGAAATCAGAGTCACAAGTTGCTCTGAGCTTCTTGCTACCAAAGACACATTATGCCCTTACCCACCACGTCTATGAATTGTGTGAAATTCAAATCATATCATAACAATGTAACATCAACCATACC
This sequence comes from Galago senegalensis, assembly GCA_963575145.1. Classification (NCBI taxonomy): domain Eukaryota; kingdom Metazoa; phylum Chordata; class Mammalia; order Primates; family Galagidae; genus Galago; species Galago senegalensis. Next base: position 26,582 of record CAUYTI010130811.1, read on the forward strand.
ATTTTATAAGGTAAAAATTCTCATTCCTGCCTTCCCTAAACAAAGCCCATAGTCCTGGCATGAGAACAGAAGTACTAGCCAATGGAATGAAATTCAGCAAAATCTAGAAAAAATTGCCAATAAACAACAAACAAGCAAGGCAAACCTGACTGCCAACTTAAGTCCTATGCATAGGGAAGGACATGCCAGGCCCCTACCCCACCAGGCCAGCCAGAGGGAGGACCTGGACACACTCCCACCCCCACCTGTGACACCTTCCACAGATAGCTTTGGAGTGAGGCTGCATCTAGCCTCCAGAACGGGGACTACAGCTCCAGCCTGTCCCAGCGTCTGGACTGTGCCACGTGGTCAGCACCCAGCAGCTGGCCTCCCAGCCTGCTGCTATGGAAGCAGCCTGGATGACAGAGACCCCACAAGATGAACCTAGAGTCTGGGGTTGGGGAGACTACAGGCTCTCGCAGGACTGCCAATTCATACCTGTGGCCACACAGTGAGGATTTAGCACAACAGAGCAAGTCCCTGTCCTAGGGATATGCCTCTGCCAAGGGACAGCTGGCCCGGCAGGTGTCTCCCAGTACAGAACACCTAGGCAGAGAGAGGCTGCAGCCCACTGTACCCAGCAGGCAAGGTGGGCTGGCTTGGGGGCCACAGAGGAAAGGGCTCGTACCACACTCAGCAGGAAGGGCCAGGGAAGGGCCCTCACAGTCCCTGCTCAGGGCCCACTCTGGAGGCCCAGGGCACTGAGGGCCCCACCTAAGATCTTACTGTAAAAAACACTTAGGCTTGAAGCAGCCAGCCTAAATGACCTTCTGAGGGTGGTGGAACAGGGGTAAGCAGGTGCTTCTCAAGCCCTTCATTTGGGTGGTGCTGGCTTCGGAAGGCTTGCTGATGCCCCGGCAGTCGGCAGCCAGGGGGAGGGGTGAGGTGGACTGCCTGGCCATGAAGCCTGGCTCTATCAGCTCCCTCCTAGGGCACCTGGGGATGTGTGACTTCTCTGAGCCTCACTTCAGCAGTGTGACCTGTCCAGGGGCTGTTGAGGGAGGGACTGAGCCAGACATCACCCAGAAAGTCCTCCCAAGAGGCCAGTGCTGAGTACCCACCTGTGCCTCCTGGTCATGGCCACTATCATCATCGTCATCAGGTTTTCACTTTGAAAGATATCAGCTAGATGTCATCCTAAGATAAACCTGCTCATGGTCCCTAGGGAGACCCAGTGTTTGCCGAGAGGAAGCAGGGCCAAGTCCTGGGACTTGTGGCCATTCTGGCTCTACATAACTCGTCCTTAGTTGTCACCAATAGTCACTACAATCAGATCTGGGAACGAGGGGGACTCTGGGCCCCACACACTGGCCCAGCTAGGCCTGCCTGTGAGGTCAGTTTAAGAACTTTGTCAACAATTTCAAAACAGAGCTGTTTTCCTAACTTCCAAGAGGAAAACCAATTACAGCATTGTGACAAAACAGTAAATGAAAAAGAGATAAAATGTGTCCCCTGTGTGGGTGCCATCCCAGAGAGCTATACCCACAGCTGCACGGAGAGAAAAGTGTGCTCCCACTGAGCACAAGGCCCTGACAAGTGACCCTCTGCCGATGCACACGCAGGCAAGGAGACCATGCCTAAGGGTGCCAGGGCTGCATGCACAGGGATATGCACCCCCGGGGACCACCGGGCCACTGTGAGCAGCTGAGGACTCCACCTGCATCAGCCTTAACACACAACTCACTGGCTTCCAGGGGCTTCACAGGTTAAGACATAGATACAAAGATATTCTGAACTAATCTCCTAAGTATGTTAAGCCCTTCCCATTGTCACTCACCCTAAGTGATTACCTGCAGCACAGTCTGCTCAGCTCCCTCTGGCCTCCGAGCAGGCAGACCCACAGCTTGGCATCTCACGGGGTCTACTTTGCAGACCCAGAATGTATGTTGTACTCAAATATTCAAGTGGAGATCCAGCCAGATTTTCACTTTAAAAAGTAAACTCTCTCCTGTCTCTTCTTTCATCTACCCCTGGGCCAGCCCACTGGAGAGGTGCAGCCCTCCCTAGGACAGGGTGGGGAGGGAAAGGGTGGGAAAGTGGAGTCTGCAACTGATGAGCTCCCACCTGTGGGTCTCAACTACTAAGTTCAGGCCAGTGGGGAGGGCAGGAGTGCTCACACGGCTCTTGGGTCACAGGGACCAAGGCTGGCAGAGAAGGTGTGTGTGAGGTCATCCTAAGTCCTTGACCATGGGGACTCTGTTCAAAAGACAAAGTGTGCAGGCAGGTGCAGGCCCACCTGCCTCTCTCCACAGCCCCTTGGGGGGACCCTGTCCTGACCCCGTGGCTCTGCTCGTGCCCAGAGCCCCATGCCTGCCATCATGAAATGGGAGAGTAGAACCAAGCTCATAGCTGCTCTTGACACCTGTCTCCTGCTTTATTGGGTTTGCCTCAAGAAGGTTACAAAGAAAAGAAAACACACAAACTTCAAGTGCATTCCTGAAGAATGCATGCAATTTCAACAGCCTGGTGAGGACACGAAGAAAGAGGGAAAAGAGGAAGGAAGGCCGATTCCATCTGGAGCCAGCCTGTGCTCTGTGCATTATAGCCACAGCAGCCTTGCGATGTCTGCTCTGCAGCCTTTCTCAAAGACACTCAAGGAGCTTTTAAGGCTTCAGCTTGCCCTTTTTTCCCCTGATCAGGTCAGGCCTGATCACCCTTCCTTGCCAGAACACAATTTTAACACAGAGGAAACTGAACAAGGTGTCTCCCCCAAGTGTGACCGGCTAGCTGTTGACCTATGAAACAAGTACCACTTGGTCATGGTTGTCATGGACAATTAGGCTTAAAATGTCATTCCCTATGGGGTCCTGGAAATGCAACTATTTCCATCTTTACTCTTGGATTAACTGGATCAAATAAAACAAGCATCCCCACCTTCCCACTTCGGCACCTTGGAAATCTCACTTCCATCTCACCTCAGGGCATAAATAGCATGACCAAGTCCCCTGAATGTGCCACTCCCTATTCCCAACCAATGCTGAGAAGTCACTGAGACAAGTAAGTCCATTCTTTAGCTTGAAGGCCTATGAAGGGAGAGTCAGCAGAAGAGATGCCCAGACTGGGCTCTGGTGTGGGCAGGTACTGGCCAGAGCTACAGTAGGGGTTCTTGAGGCTGTGAACAGGGTAGTGGGGATAAGGACAGGAGGGCCCAGTGCAAGCATGGTGGCCAGCACTTCCTGGGGTGACTGCCCCTCCAGTGCCCCAACCCCAGTTTCCTCCCAAGTTCAGCTCAGAACTCTCATCCTCATTAAGACCAGAACCTTTTCCTGCTAGAGGGAATCTGGGTCCCACTCTGCTTGGAGATGCTTCCCATAAAGGGTCTCTCCTCCAAGCTGTTACCTCAGTTCTCACACAGTGGGGCTACATGAGCTAGGGCGAGGAGGGGCGCCTGGGGGCTGGGATGAGGTCAATAACCATGAAGAGGGAGGCTCTATGCAGAATGTCCACAGTTGTTACTTTGAACGTATGCATAGCTCCTTCCTGTCTACAAACTACAGCAGCCTCGGGTCCACAAGGCTCAGTCAGAGGTGGGCAGCCACACCATGGACTGTGATGCTCTGACACGTACCACGAGTACCTGGCAGCAGGGGAGGAGCTGCAGCAGAAGGGCTGTGCAGGGCAGTCAGCAATGCTCCTCACCATGGCACACGGGAAAGGGGCAGTGTGGGCTGTGAGATCCTGGCAGGGCCTGGCAGTGTAGCCACAATGTCATCCTGGGTCCTGGGATTAGGATGAGCCCCAGCAGGTATAGAAACCCAGGCCTACGGCACCCCCAAGGCCACAAAAACAGTTTTATTTTCCATCTCAGCCTCCTCCTGAAAGGAAAATAGCCACACCCAAGTAAATGGCTTAAAACTTGCTCCTGCCCAGTGAGAGAACAAGTCACACTGACAAACTAGGAACAGAGCTCAGCCTTACTAATAAAAAAGATATGCAAATTAGAACAACATAGAAGGAAGTCTTATCTCCCACCCACTCCCTGGAAGCCTCCTGCAGATAGGGAAGGGGATGGGGGCACTGTGAACCCACCACTGCAGAGAGTGCCAGCCTTCCAGCTGGGGTCTGGAGAGGTACTTCTAGAGTGTCACATGCACACAGTGTCTTGAACATGAAGGAACTTACCCTGGGAAGGGACTAGGGCAAGTGGCCGGAACAACACCAAGCATAGTGATGATAGTCTGGTCTGGAGAGGTCTGCCAAGAGCACTCCGCCAGACAGATGTGGGAGCCTGAGGCTCTCCTGAGTCAGGCACTGAGGAAAGAGACCCCTGCTCACACACTAGTGCCATCGCTCCCCCAGCTGGGTACCAGGGTCCCCTTGCTCACACACTAGTGCCACTGCTCCCCAGCTGGGTCCCAGGGTCCCTCTGCTCACACACTAGTGCCACCTTTCCCCCAGCTGGGTCCCAGGGTCATGGGATTCCGCTCTAACAGTCCCTGACTGAGCTCTGTAGGATCCCTGCCCATGGCCCCATGAACCCCCTGGGGGCCTGGGGCTAGAGAGACGGAGTTGTTTAAAGCAGACAGCCCTGGTAGCCAATCCTCTGGCTGAAGATCCACAGGCTTCTGCCTCTATGATGAAGCTGTCTACATCATATCAAATATCCACAAGTAGCTACCACAAATTGACAAAAAGCAAGTACTGAGAAGATGCTTCCATTAATGAGGAGCAGAAAGGCCAGAGAGCTGCTGATCAGAACCAAGACAGTGAACCACAGCACAGAGAGTGCCGGGCCACTCCTGCACCACGGCCTTCCCACACGGCCCCTGCTCTGTGACTCACTAGCCCAGGGGATGCTCTGGCCATGACACCGGGCTAGAGGTTCCTCAGACCTTCTCTGTATCTCACCCTCGCACCCTTCTGGGAGGCATTAGGCAGAAATCGAGAGAAAAGCTTCCCTACCCACCTGAGGTCCAGTTCTAGAGGAGAGAACTATCTCAGGAGGAGAAGAGAATGTGTAAATGAGCCACCTGCAGCAAGAAAGCTGGAAATCACAGGTGCGCTAAGAAATGAGCCCTCATACGAGATATTATTCACTCAAAAGGAACCATTTAGGTTAGATTCTAAAGATTATTATTCCCTTTTAATTATAAAATTCGATTCAAATTTACTGATGATTTAAAGACACTAATTAGATTTTGCATTCATGAAATGTGTTTGACAAATGCCACTGCCAAATGTCCCTGACAACATGACCACTCCTCAAGAGTTTCAATCACCACAACAAAAGCCTCCTGATCCAGCGACACTGCCACCTCCACTTTAATGGAGAAATAAAACGATTAAAATGTAAGGAGAACGGTACGCTGAGCTTCCTCTGGTGCTTTTGAGACCCTGACCCGGGGGCTCTGGTCATCATAGCCCTGGGGGTCAGCGGGGAGTTCTCCGGGGGACCAGGCTAGCCTGGGGGGTTAGCCCTGGGCACTTATGCAACAGTCCCTTCCCAGGTGAGGGGAGACTCAGGCCCTGAGGCAGGACATTGCAGGGGACAGTGTGCTTTTTTATGTTCCATCCTTGGCAACCCCTCACCTGTGCAGGGTTTACTTCTTAGTTTCTCATTTATTTTTTTCTTTGAAAAAGCAATAAATTCAACCAACACAAAGACAGCACAAACAATTCCCCCATAACTATGCCCTGCACCTGTGCCTGCCCCAGGTTTAGTTCAGTCTTCCAGGTGCCTGCCCTTTCAACATGCCCCATTCTGTCAGGAATGGGAAATGGGAAGGTTCCACTAGATAGGGAAACACAGAAAAACGTCCTCCGCCAGGCTCTGGGTGGGTCTGCAGGTAGTGAGCACCCTCACGCCCCAGGCAGCCAGCAGGCAGGACCAGCTGCCAACAGGTACTAGAGACACGTAAAGCAGCACCCAGGCTGATGCTGGCCAGGCAGGAGTAACCTGAGAGGGGGCCTGGAAAGAGGAACCGTGCTTGGCTGGACGTCCTTCCTTCCTGTTTCCAGAATGAGGCAAAGGTGAGAGAGCCAGGCAACATGTCAAAGGTCGCTGTGTGAAGATGGCATTGCTCAGGCTTGCGAGGGGCCACCAGAGTATGGGACATAAATAGGGGACCCCTTGCATGAGTTAAAATCACCTTCAGGAGTCACAGAAATGAGAAACTGTGGCTCGGAAATGAAACAAAGTATGTGGCCTGTGGAAGGCTGCTCTGGCCGCCAGGCCATGTGAGCTGCAGGCATCCAGGACCCACATCTGGCCCGGCACGTACTCATCTCCTATGGCAGCCTGGAACGTCCTTCTCCATACGTGGCAATCAGAGCCAGGGCAGCCCCGTAGCCAGGCCCCTCAGCAGACAGTGGGCCTGTCCTGTCCACGGTGCAATGGCCACCATCAGCAAAGTGAGGGCTCACTGGCAGGCCTGCACTCCATGGACCATCCAGCAGCATCCTTCCCCTCATCCCTCCAGCCAGGAATGTCAGGAACACGAGGGCCATGGCAATTGTGGAGCCTGCAACAGTCTCACTCCAGGCTGGAGTGCCCTTGTTAAAGGGACAGATCACCACAACTGCTGGTGACCCCCTCTTTATGGACACACAGTGTCTTGGTTGCACATGACTACTGTGTTGCTCAGAATTCTGAAGGCAGAAATGATAAAGCCTGGATGACAAGCAGCTCAGTAAAGTGTCCTCCCTTTTGTTTGCTTTATGCTGAGTCCAGCAAATTAAAGGCCAGTAAGTGAGTCAGGGCAAAAAACAGCAGTGGCCACAAGAATCAAAGTCGCCACCTCAATTCCAAAGCCCCAGAGCTTCCCAGCAGTGCTGGGAATTGGAAGGAAGCTGCCCAGACCCCAGCTTCCTGCGGTCAGAGGCCACAGCTCTCAGGGCTTACCTTCAGAGCACAGACTCACACAAGGGTTTGGCACCCATGATCGGGACGTGGAGCTGACACTGCGCCTGTCCTCAAGGGCCAGCAAGGTTTTGACATGGCTGCTAAGCAGCAAAGGAGCCCTGGGCAGCCTCTTGTGCAACCTGTAACTACATCCCAGGCAGAAGCGACACCACTTCACCTCACTGCTCACATGCTCACCAAGTCAGGATGCCAACTAGGTGTCTTTCATATACAAGGAGGCCATGGGTCCTGTGGTTAAGGGTACTGCTGGCCAGGGCACAAGCATGAGAGGCACGGCTATCACTCTGCATAGCATCAGGTGGGTCCAGGGGTGTGGGCTGCTGCCTTGGAAGCCAGGGCCTTGGCTGTGTGGGCCTCTAGACATGGAGCATCTCGGAAGCTTCAAGTAACGCAGGCTATGGCCTTTTAATGCCTGATATCTGTGCTGTCCCAGTGTGGCAGCCAAGAACCACACAGGGCTTCAAACACCACCGGCCCAGATCAAGGTAAGGCAAGGCTTAGCATGAACAAAGGAATGCAAAATAGCTCACTGGGGACATTTTCTATTGTTGACATGTAGAAATAGATCGGAAATATGCGATCAAATAATCATTTTTCCTTTTTGCTAGCCAGGGTCCCAAATCCCCAAAGACCCATCTCGAGGAGGTCACCCCCATCCGGGTACCTCGCACGACACACCAGGCTTGGTTCATGTGATGGGCAGAACGAGCAGCAGTGGTAGGAGAGTACCATGTCTGTGGCTGGGCTGCAGACAGCTCAGTGGCTTTGGTCTTGGCCTCGGTGTCTCTGCCCACTGCTTACTCTGGGAAGCCGACTGTGTGCAGTGAGCAGCTGTAGACCAGCACCAAGCCTCCTGCCCACAGCCCTGCGAGTGAGCTTGAAAGTGGCTCCTCCTGCCCCTGGATCCAGTCAACCCTTCAGCCCAGACCCCAGCCCTGACTGCCACCCAAAGGACAGACCCTGAGCCAGAATCATCAGCCAGGCTGCTTCGGAGTCCTGTAACTGTGAAGTGATACAAGCTTGTTGTTTCAGGTTGCTCAGGTTGGGGATAACCCTGTTACCCAGCAACACACACCTCAACTAACCTGATTCTCAGAGAGTTTTGCTTTGTTTAAGGTGAAAGTTACCGATGTGGTTTCAACAGGCCCCTTATGTTTCCATCAGCCAGTGCTGCTCTCCGTGGCTCTGAGCAGTGAGAACATGTGATCACAGACCGTAACCAGCCTGCCATCTATGCAGGACTATGCTGCATGCCTCTAAGCCAAGATATAACTTCTTCCCACATCACTTCATTATCAAATCTGCTATCAGATTAAATATTTGTAGAGAGTAAGTACCAAAAAAAAGTCTTCATTAGTTTTTACTTACTCCATTTAAATTAAAAGAAAGTATCAATTTTTTCAATTATAAAAGGTCAATGAGAAAAACTGAGAAAAGTCAGAGATATCTCAGGAAGAAAATGATTTATACACACACCACGCAGAGACAACACTGAGCATTTCAGTGCTTCTTGCCATTGATGAGTTTTTTATCTGTGGACAAACTAGATGAAATTAGGTGACAGACATTTCCTCTACTTCAATATGCTTCCACTCTGTGAGTTTACAGAGTAGCACACTGCTCGACACTGCCCCACCACCCCGCCCCTCCCCATACTGCCCCACCACCCAGCACTGCCCCAAACTGCCCACTGCCTCGCACCGATCACCTCCCTGTACTGACCACCTCCTTGCACCACCCACCACCCCGCACTGCTATTCACTGCCCTATCCCAGCCACTGCCCTGAATTGCCCACTGCTCCACACCACCCAGCACCCTCTACTAGTCACCTCAATCTTGCCCTGCTGCTGAGTGTGCTGGTACCTGCCATTCAGTGTGACATCACAGTGAGGACTGCCTTGTATGTGAGCCCCAGTGTCCCAACTGGGAATGGGAACAACCCTTAGGAGCAGAAGGATGGTGCTGCCAAGGGCATGGTGGTGTCTGTGGCCCCCGGACTCACCTTGATATGCTCGTGCAGCTGGGCCTCGTGCTGCCTGGACAGCTGCTCGTGCTGCCGCTGGAACTCAGCGATGAGGAGCTGTCTCTGGATCTGCTGCTTCTGCTTGAGTGCCAGGAGCTCCTGCTGCAACTGCTGCTCCCGGAGGGCGGGCTCTGCCACAGGCAGCGAGAATGGGTGGTCGAGGCGCAGGTCCATGGGCACTGCTGAGGGGGCCACTTGCAGGGGCAGCGCTGCAGCCACATCCACTGCAGGGAGAACAAGGATAGGAGAGCCAGTCACTGCTGCCCACACTGACCCGCAGAGCCCACGGGCTGGAGGACAGCTGACCTTCTAGACATGTTTTCCCCCTCTCACCCAACAGCCTCAAAACTCAAGACCCAGAGGCTTCTGAGGGCTCCATTCCTTAAGTGTGAAAAATCACAAAACCCAGCACAGGTCAGGGCAGGACACACACTCCACAAACCTCCTGCTCCCTCCCACCCTCCTGAAGGGGAGCCTGCCCTCTCAAAAGACCTGTCAGAGGCAGAAAGGTCTTCTCACATCACTGCTAAATGTCAATAAAGGGAGAAATAAAGAAAAAGGCTCCAGCTGGCCAAGGTGGAAAGCAAAGCACAGTCCGTGGCTGGCAGGCAGGCTGGCCTGCTCTGCTCCCCTGTCCTGCACTTGCAATGGAGCCACTGGAGAGTTGCATGTGAGAACTACAAGAGTGTGTGCCCCAGAAGTGGTCCAGACAGAGGCTTGCCACCAAGAGCCAGTTTCCATGGCGAAGAGAGTGCCCTGGCAAATGTGTTTACCCGACCACAGCCAATGAGATGCGCTCTGACTGCAGCACAAGTGCGCTCACCAGGGCACACACTTCTGCACTTCACAGAGAAGCAGATTCCCTGCACTGTGCTCCTGTGCTACCGAAAAAATGCCAGGAGTGATTCTGCCTAGGAACAAAGAGCTAAATCAATCCCAGTCCTTACAAATCGATACCAAGCCAAAGAGAAAAGTAATGCAAAAAGGAGAGTAGATTTTATATGACAAATAACACAAATCACTTGACGTGTGCACTCCTGTCACAGCAGGTTTATGTGTGGAGAACACGTGAGCGTGTGCGCACACTCACTCTGAGCCAGGCGCTGCTAGCATGGCCTAGTGACACTCCAGTGGCACTTGTCAAATGGGCAGCTCTGCTGTCATCATCGTGAGCCCAACCAGCCTGCTGGCCTGCATAGGCTGCCTCCAGGGGATGCCCCTGGAAGCCACCTCCCCAAACCTCTGCAAGCCTCGTTTCATTTCTTCATCATCTATCACATGTGGGCAGAGTCCAGGGGAAGGGGTGGCCCACGAAAGGTGAAACCCAGAGAAGGAGGGGGGATGTGGGGAGGAGGTAGGGACTGAGGAAGGAGGCCTGGCTTACAGAGGAGGTGGGACCTGAGGAGGAGGCGTGATCTTGGGAGGAGCTGGGCCTCCTCTCTGGCAGGCAGGGGTTCAAGGCTGGAAGGGGAGACTGGACCAAGGAATCAGGGCCACTGACAAGCCCAGCTCCTCACTTCCAGCCTTAGTACTGTAAGTTCTTGACCTTGTCTAAGGACCTTCTCCTTAGAGAAGTCCACTCTTGTGCTCTAGAACCTGACCACCAGCTCAAGGACTTTTCCCTACCAGAAGCTGAATGACCTAACACCAGGCCTAAACCCAGCTCCTAGAAAAGTGGAGCTCTCAAAGCCACCAATTCTAGAAGAATAGCTCATTAAGTGGCAACTGCCTCTCAGTGAAAAGCAGCCCCCACCATGCTGGAGGCCCCAGACCCCAGACTTGGCCTTCTTTGACAGGCAGGGGTGGAAAACGTCACCTGGAGGTGGCCCCAGCTCTGGCAAGAGAACTAGGTTCTCATCTCCAGTGCTGCTCAGTACTGGGAGCTGGGGACCATCACCTGAACTCCCCGAGCTATGGTGTCCTTGACGAGAAGGTGGTCACTCTACCTGCAGGGCACGGCAGAGACCAGGATGGTGCCCAGGATGGAAGGCGCCCTCAGGTTCCTCTGCTGAAATCACCATCTTCTCTGCCAAAAGCTGTCCATAGCCAACTCCTGGTCCCTAACCAGGCCACATTGCCCACCAGGTTGCCCCTCCCAGAATGGGCAGAGAGAGGCCATGGAGCCCAGAGTAGCTTGAAGCTAGCGTGTGCCTGGGCCTTGAGCCATAGTGAGCAGATCAGGATACTTTCTCAGTGAAAAGAGACAAAAGTCCCACAATGCAATAGGAAAATACTCAGTATCTGGTCACATCCCACAGTGCACCACTGGCTACCTATTTCTGTTTTTGTCGAATCCTCTGCCGTGTTACTAGCAGTGGAGAGACAGCAGCTAAATGCTTCTCTCCCACGTCTAATGCACCTTTTGTTTTATAATTGGGTATCGGGCTTCTTGTATCAAAAGGTTTTAGGGGAGAAGATTCTACAAACACAAGCTGTGGATTCAACGAGCAGGGCTGGGGCAGGGGCGCGCCCTATGCCATGCACAGAAGACTAGGGCTTATATGCTCCTCTTTCCCTTTTATCATTTTTAAGGCAAAATTTGGCAAAATGGAAAAAAATATATAAGCAAATGCCAGTTTTATAAAACACCACTGTTTGACGCATTGTTTCAGACTGTTAAGGAATAAAATACACAGAGGTAGGGACGAAAGCTGTGTTAGCCACCTGGAGACAGGCATGGGTCCCATGCCACCTCCTCAGGGTGTGTGATGCTGCCGGACACTCCTGTCAAGAAAACCAGCAACTCGAGGGCCTGTGGGCTTCACTATCCCCTTCCTGCACTGGCCAATATGCTCAGCAGGTGACCCTGCCTTTTGCTGCCTGGGGATAAACTTAACTGTGTGTGTTTCTAAGTTAATGCACACACACGATGGGTTGAGGTTGTCACCATTTTGTCTGCAATGCCGATGTCTGTATCCTAGTAAGACTGACCTTCTTGTGTGAGTGAGCAAAGCACAGAGCGGCAGTAAAATCCCTGCACTGCCTCACGTTTTGTAAGCTGCAGTATTTCCCAAGCACTACATCACCTGGACCTAGGCCCCGCTGCTAAGATGTGACCTCAGGGCTCACTGAGACAAGGCCACGTCAGAGGTGCTGGGCATGAGCTGACGCCCACAGCTCACCTGCAGGTCATCTCCCGTTACTACCTCTTCACAGGTGGAGGAGGGGTGCCATCAGAAGTGTCTAGTGGTTAATTGTGCTAAAAACGGAACAAAAACAACTTTTAAGGTACCCATTTTAATGACTTAAAAAAATAGGCTAGGCCAAACGTTTCTACAAGTGTGACCACTCCCTGAAGAGGCAGGTGGCTGGAATCCCCCAGTGCAGCTCTGAGGACCCAGGTGGGCAGTGGAGCTGGGGAAGTGTCCACAGGATGCATCTTGCTGAGACACAGTGGCCACCTGTGCAGGGCAGGGGGTGGAGGTGGCGGAGAGGACAATGCAGCCCCAAAGCAAGGCTCAAGAGAAGCAGCAGTAGCTGCAGGGCCAGGACTGAGCTGCTGGGTTGGTGCCTCCTGGGGACAGGCAGGGAAGGGAGCAGGCTCTGTGCATCACCATAGCCAGCTGGGGGCAATTTTCTTTATTCAGATGATGCTTCTGAGTCTGGAATACAGGGCATTCTCTAAGGAAATGCAAACTGACATTTGGTCTGGAACACTTACCAGAAATGAGGCCAACACCATTTGCAAAAGCCCCCCAAACCATGTCTTTAGAGGGAGAGACTACTCGGAACACCCTAAAACTCCAACACAACACAGGCCCCTGGCAGGCCTGCCCAGGTGGTCAGGACTGACAGGTACTCCCACCTCAGGTGGGGGGGTCTCAGGAATGCACAGTGGTCACAGGGTTGAAACTCCGCACTCATAGCACAGGAGAGCCCTTGCGGGGGTGAGAGGCGGAAGTACCTGGGAGGTGGGATTTCTCCCAGGGGCCTCACCTGCAGAGGCAGACAGAGGGGAGGAAAGGGGATTTTATTGTTGATTTTTTAAAATATCACAATTTTCTTTTTCATCCAATCTGTCAAGCTTTAGTTTGCAAAGCATTAATTTTTTTAAGCTCTTCTGTAAGCTGTTTTCTTGGAGGTTTGTATGGGTCCCCAAATTAATTCAAATTTCATCTTTGCAAGTTGGGCTGAAAGACGTACAGTGTGGCAAGAAGTAATTGCTGGCAAGGTGTGTACTCCCTGCCCTCATAGGCTCCTCCTAAACCTCACACTGTGGGGTGGCCAGCCCAGCACACTCCTAGGAGGAATACCCGAGGTGAGGTTGGGCAGGTCTCCTCAGGGACTGCGTCTCATGTTCAGCATACCCTGTGAGTGCAGCCCTCTGCAATGTGGACTACAGGCAAGGATCCCCTGGCCCTCCTCTGTATGGACACCAGCAGGGAGGCCAGGTGCAGGGCCTGGTGTTCAGCCTCCCTGAGACTGGCTAAACACACTGCCATCCTGTCTTCAGCAGAATGCCACCACTGTGCCACTGAGGCACTTCCTCGAGCCTCACCACATGTCAGAAGGAGAGGTCAGTGTGCCCTCTAAAACTCAAAAGTGCCTCACGAGACTCTAGTCTTGGCCAAAGACACCAAGACTGCAGGCACCTGGGCTGCCCTCTGAGTTCGGAGCCTCTGCAGGGCAAGGAGATCACTAGGCCCCTGAGACATTCGCCTTCTCATCCTCTTCTCCTCGACTGGGGGCAAGGTAGGCAGAAGCAGGCCCTGGGTGGGCAGCTGCAAGAGGGCCATATCCCCATTCATTCAGGCTTTCGGGTGCTGGCGGGTACGTCAGAAGTGACTTGTACTATTTCTGTATCAAAAACCATTTGAATTGCCATGAGTTTCCAAGAGAATTTGCTGTGCCATTCTTTGACCCAAAGCTCCCTGAAGAAAACAATAAAATCTTCTCTACTTAAAGAATGCAGCATCAAAACAAAAAAGCCTGTATTCTCATGAATATTCTATGGTAGTGCAGAAAATTGCTTTTATAGGCTGTGCCTTGAGAAACACATTAATACAATCAGGCTCATGACGTCAGCAAGGGCACAAAGACCACATTCAGAGCTGTGCTGAGCAATGGGCAGTCTGTGCAGTGAATGAGTTCCCAATCATTCTCTCTTTTTAAATAAACGGTCACAGAGAAGGACACTGATTCCCCAGTACATGAATTAGATCCTCTTTTCATGTCACCATTTCACGCCATCAGAGATACAGAAGAGAAAGAAGCATTATTCTTTGGAAAACATGGCCAAAGTTTAGGGTCTCTCCAAGCAAAGAATGGCTCATTCAAAGTGAGGGGAAAATAGTGGACATTTCAGCTGTCACGATTTCCTCTTACAGTGCTAGTCTGCCCTGTAGAGTAGGGCGAGGAGTGTAACATCCCACACGAGTTTGCCTTTTACTGCAGAGTGCGGCATCCACACTGAAGAACGCCCATGTTGAGTGAAAGGACGGTGTTGACACACACACGCCTGGAACTTGCTCTCCGGGCCATGCCCCTCCCACTGCCGGTCAACACCACTGTCACTTTGTTAGGCCTCCTTCTGTTTTCTTTGTGGTTGCAACATCTATATACACCCGGCCCTGGGAAAAACTCTTCAGCTTTCTGTGACTGAGGCCAGTGGTTCTGATGCAGTAGAATGAGGGGGACACACCTTCTAGAACAGGTCTGTCTGAGTCCAAATCTGCTTCCAGCTTCTGGAGCAGCTGACAACAGCCCTCTCTGGAATGAGGCCCTGTGGAGGCCCTATCCAGTAAGCCCAGGATACTGTGGGCCACCCCAACCTGGGCATGGCAGTGGGGGACAAGCCTGTGGACCAGGGGCAGGGCGAGCTCCTGCCTCCGTGCCGGCTGCCCCTGCTGTCAGGGTGGTCAATACAGATGATCCCTCTGGAGAAAGGAGCATCCTCAGTGACTGAGGCAGTAGGTAAGGAAGGGTGGGCAGGGCTTGGGCCCCATGGCTTCAGGTCCAGACAGTGAGGGCCATCCCGGGCATGCCTGCCACCATGCTGAACTATGTACTTTGGTGGGTGGCCTGCCTGTCTGTGCACAGGGTGCCCTGCAGGGCCCTCCCTGTGACCCCACCAGACCTCAGCTCTCCTGGCTCCCCTCTCACCTTCAGGGACTTGGATTCCAATTTGTCTCGGAAAAGGAAGCATGCCAATAGGGAACTCTGGACATCCAGACACATACCTGTAGCCCTGTGCCTGACACTTCAGGCACTTCCCTAGTGTCCACCTGCTCCTAGACTAGCAGTGATAGGTGACGCTCTGTGACTGGATTTTCTTCTCTGGGTGTCTGTAAGATCTTCCTCCCTGTCTCTAGCGGTCTGAAATTTCATACCTATAGTTTGGTTTAGGTCTTCTCTTACCCCCTGCTGGGTTACCTGCTGGTCCTTGAATGGTGGCTCACATCCTCCAGTCCAGGGACATTTCCTGAGTTGTCTCACTGAAGATTTCCTGTCTTCCTTCTTCTCCTCCTTAACTATTATTTTAGGGGTAGACTTTCTGGAACCATTCTTTCTTTTCCATACGCATCTAGTCTGATTTTGTCTCCTGCTCATCTTCATATGAGATTTCCTTAAATGCGTATTCTCACCTTCTCATTGAGATTTTAACTGATAATAGCCATGTTCAGAGGGGCAACCCCGCTGATATTCTTTCTTATGCCATGCTGTTCATATTTCCTGAGTAAAATATCTTCTCTGAGCTCTGAGAGCAGACACTGCCATTTACTAAAGGGTTTCCCTGCTCTGCACACTCCATTTTCTCCAAATCCTGTGTGTTCAGTCTCTACAGTCCTGACCAGCACCACCCTTCACGTGCCCTGGAATCCTCCACGCTGAGCTTCACCGGAGGTGCCTGGAGCTGGCTCTGCACCTTAGGCTGGCCTGTTCCGCCTGCAGAAGCTGCACCGCCACAGGCCTGAGAGTACATGTAGAGAACTGAGGGAGGGTCCTGCCCCAGGCACTGCTCATTAACACAGTGACTGTGCCCAGCTCATGCTGCAGCACCCATGTCCTCAACCTGCTTGTGTCCCCAAGCAGAGGCCCTGGGGTTTCGGAGGAGGAGCACAGTCACCGAGGCGAGGCAGGTGGTAGCCCAACTGCCTCTGCCCCCTGTGTGGCCACAGGCCTTCACTGCGCTGAGTGCCGCACTGCAGCTCTCTGAGGGTGCCGTGTGTCTCATTTCTGGTAAAGTCCACTGTGACTTAGCTATTTGCTTTCCAGCCTCCAGACTTGCTGCAAAGCTGCCCCTCTTCGATTCTCCCCAGCTTTGTGAGCTTATGATCTTTCTCTGGAATTTAACTTTTATGGAAAACTTCAAACATACACAAAAGCAGCACAGTACAATCATTTGCTCTCATGCCCTCTCCTGCCCTGCATTTCTTCCCCTTGCTTGGATGGGAAGAATCTGGCCACTGCAGCCTCACACTGGGGAGTACACCACAAGGGTCTCTAAAAGGGAATCTTTCACAAGTATGATCAAATGTCATCATAGACCCAAATGAATCAGATTCCACACAGTATTATCAGATAGCCAGAAAGTGTCCCTATACTTTAGACAGTCTCACAAATCAAGACACAAGTAAGGCCTGTACACTGTAGTCGGTTGATACGTCCCTTATAGTCTCTACAAACTAGGGCTCCTGCCCATGCCCCAGTCTCTCAGCTGGACTCAGGGCCTTTGCTCTGTGGGAGTGCTGCAGGCTATACTCCGCTGATGGCACTCTGGAGTGTGGCCTGTGGGCTTCCTATTCTGTTTCTCTGTAAACTGGCAGTCAGACCCAGAGTCCCAGTCAGCTTCAGCTATGATTCAAGGCAGACCTGAGCAAGCTCCTGCTGTCAGGACAACTTTGGTTGTTGTTAGCAGCTAACAATTATTGCTGCCTAGAGTCTTCCACGGGGGTATAAACAGAGCTCTTCTCATTCTATCCTCTCCTCTCCACGTTAGCTGCACTGTTTCTATAACAAGAAATGATCCAAAATCAACTATCTTTTTGTCCTCAACAACAGTTTTTACAGAAAGCCAGAATAATGTTTGACTCTCTTTATTTGCCAATGTTTGAGCACAGTGAGTTGCTCTCATCTTCCACATGTGAGCAATGAAGAGGGCTGTTTTCCCACTGCCCCAGCGAGCAGGGTCCACTGTGGTCACTGCGCATGCTCATTCTTGTCCTGCCCCAGTGGGGTCCTCCCATCAGCTGCATCCCTCTGCACCTGCTCGTGGTCTCTGAGGTCAGATGTTCCAGGTTTTTCTCACTCATTTCCCAGCCCCTGTGTGGGTGCCTTTGGTGGGAAACAGTATCTAGAAAGCAAAATCTGGGTGGGGGGTGGAGCACTGTTATCAGACTGAGAGGCTCTCGGCCATATGTCCTCACTGGAGTTCCTGTGAATTTCCGGAGTGAGAGAAACCACATCCATGTGTTCGATGTGCCACCTCTCCCCCGGAACTTCGGGGTGTACAACTTATTAAAACTATCATTCAAAAGGACTGAACAGTAGCAGTCAAGTTCCATCCAAAATAGTGATTTATGTGCAATACCGTCCTCCCCAAAGGTATTCTTAACCAAACACAATTACTCCATTTAACACTGTGTGTGTGTGAAGAAGATATGAGGGGGAGAAGTTAGAAGTACTTTTAAATTTAAAGATCTAAAACATCCTGCAGGGAATGAATGCCCCACGAGGGCCCTGCCTCAGTCTGCACGGGGTATTTCTGGATCCTTTCTCTGCCTCGTTCACACGCACACATTCAATGCCAAAGAAACAAGCTGATGATAACAATTCCCTATAAACTACGCTTGAAACATAAAAATAAGACGATATGGTGCGATAAGAGGCTGTTTGTACTGCTTTATTTTCAAACGAAATAAAAATGTAAAGAAATGAGTACAAATATAATATCCAGTGGTTCTTACAGAGGCACACAGAGAAGGTGTTGAACTGTCACTGGGCAGGAGAGAGACGTGACAACCGCAGCCTTCTGTTATTGTCTTTCTCAACCCGGCCACAGAACACTGTGAGGCCCAGGTCGGAGGTGACACCCCCACGAGCCGAGAGTGTGCCCCTATCTCTCCCACCCGCGCTTCCTCAGCTTCAGGGCCTGTGGCTGACCCTGCCCAGCCTAAGGCCTGTGTGGGTCTGTGTCAGCTCACTGAAGTGCCTGATGACCCTACAGGGTATAAACCCATCACTCCCAACCTCACTGGACAAGGGAGGAAGCGGGCACACACAGTGTGAAATACCTGCCTGGCTCCAAGTAGTGCTCCAAGGCCCAGAACTCATCCTGCCCTCCAGGGGCAGTAAAAGGAGTCTGGTCTGGCAGGAAGGCCAGGACAGCACAGGGAGGTGATCACAGGTCCCAGGGGTGTCAGCAGCACTGGGGACTTAGGAACAGTGCAGGGGCCCTGGCCCCAGCCTGCACAGTGAGCTGTGTCCCCATGGGCCCCAAAAGGCCACAGAAGTCTGGGATCCCCAAGAGTGAGAACCCCTGCCTTGCCGCTAATGGGTCTCTAAGACTGTCATGATCTTAGTGTCAGGAAAAAGCTCAGAGCCTCTCTGTGCAAACATCAAAGAGCCTATTCCACCTCCAGTCGCCTGCCCAACCCCATGGCTTCCTCCCTGAGGTGTAGGCTTTAGGCTTTGGTTTCCGTCATGAACAAGGCTAGGCCTCCCTATAATTACTGCTCGCTGGAGAGCACTGAAGTCAAGGCGCTCTGTAAACAAACTTTCTGTTTCCTAAAAAGCTCCTGGGGTGAGGGAGGTACCCTAGGATATGTGCCCACCTGCCGGCAGCTAAGCAGGGCCCGAAGCATAGGCAGGCTTGGTGTCCCCATCTACACAGCACCAGGAGAACTGGGGACAGCAGGAGAAGCGCTACCTAGCCCAGTCTGCCAACCAGAGATGGGATGGAAAACCCCTGAAACATGATTTTCACTGCTAGGAATAAAGATGCACAAGTAACTCTGGCGGTGCTCTATTCCACTCTCTTTTACCACCTAAGTGTACCCTCACTTCCACCCAACTACAAGAACCCTCCCAAACATTTTAAATGTTTCTTCTTGGCAGAAACAGTCTACGTGGACCACATGCAGCATGAGGTGTGAACTCCTGGCTGTAAGCCAAGGCAAGTACCCCAGGAGAGTGGAGGGCAACCCCAACAGCGCTGAGGCTCTTCCCTAGGGCTTCTGAGTCACCTGCCGGAGCAGAGAACCCTGACAGGGAGGCAGGGTGCCGCCGGAAGGCCTGCCCGTTCACACACACCTCTCCCCCATATCCCTGCAAGCAGGCCTTGGGAGACAATGCTGTGGGATGGGGCCATTTATGGCAGTAAGTCCCAGTGTCTCAGTCCAGGCAGCAGGACAGCATCTCCCAGGAGCCTGACAAGAATGGCCTGTACCCGGAAGCGCCTGTGTCCTCTCACAGACAGATAACAGAGACAGGGAGAGTGGGGCTATGATCACAGCACAGATGCTGGGGCTGGGTGTGAGTTCAAATCTAGGTGGGGGACCCTGGCCTCTGCCAATCGGGGTGATGGCAGGACATCACTTGCTGCTCAGGAGCTGGCACGGTGCACTCAGGATTGGCCCCAGGAGGACACCCCCTGAACCTGGAGTGCTTCTCAAAGGGGGAAGTGTGCCACAGAGAATCTGTGCCAAGGAGAGGTGGGAGCCTGGTTCCCTCTCAGTCTTCTGGCCTCACAAAGTCCTAACACTGGGTTTTCAATGTGATTAGTACAGCAAGATAGCCAGTAAGACCTGGTGGCCAGGGTGCTTAGGAGTGCATCCAGGAAGGACACAGGAGGCATGTTTGCTATTTCCTATTGGCTGAGCACGTAGAAGGCAAGGAAGAGGCCAGGCCCCACTGCCCAGGCCAGGCACAAGGCCAGTACAGCAAATGCCCAGCAGGGGCTCCTAGTCACAGGGCAGAGGCAGCAGCCACCTGGAGAGAAGGTGCAACCAAAGTCCCAGCAAAGGAAAGGGTATCACCTGAGTCCAGAGTGGGAGGCCGCTGTGAGCTGTGAAGAAGCCGTGGCACTCCAGCCTGGGCAGC
Source organism: Galago senegalensis (assembly GCA_963575145.1). Taxonomy (NCBI): domain Eukaryota; kingdom Metazoa; phylum Chordata; class Mammalia; order Primates; family Galagidae; genus Galago; species Galago senegalensis. The sequence goes on from CAUYTI010130811.1 coordinate 46,547, forward strand.
AGAGCAAGACCCTGTCTCAAAACACAGTGGCTATACCCAGATACTAGAAAAGGCCAATTTGTACCCTAACCATAAGCCAGAAAGTCTGGCTGGAAAACACCACAAGATATCATACTTTCAGAGCAGCAGCACCTGTTCCCTTTCTGTGGTCATGGATTGCTGTGAGTCAGCTGGTCCTTCAGCCATATGGCTGTAACTAGAGCAGACCTGGGCTCTCCCAGCACTTATGACTGTGTGTCTAAGGACTGCTTTCCCTAGAAGGGGGTGTGAGGACTGCTTATAGCAGCACTCAGACTTGGGGAGGACAGGAAAAGATGGCAGGGGGGGTCTCCACCAGCTATTACCTGGCTGGAGCCAGTGGGTCCTACAGGACCCCATAGGGGCTGCAGATGGACGAGCTCTTTGGCAAGATGACCAAATCTCTACTCACTTCCGTGTCTTAGGGCATAATCAACCTCCTGGATAGAGCAGCCACCTCCTGTCTCAGGCCACCAGAGGGGGGCTGTCTCCACCCACAGGCATCAGAAGGAAATGGGGGGAAGGACCCTGCTGCAGCCCACCTGCCTCGGCTCTGGCCTGAGATCTTCTTACCTGTAAACCCTTCTGTGCAGAAGGTACAGGTGATGGGTGTGTACTAACAGACTCAGAAGCAAACAAACTATCAGCATCAGGAGCTTCCAGAGGACTCGCTCTCCAGCACAACAGGTACCAGGGAGCGGGAGCTGTGTGCTTTTTGATCTGGAGGTAGCAGCAGACATTGGCTTCCTCATCCTGACCCCACCACGGCTGCTCAGGAGTTCAGGTCAGTTGATCTATCCATCTCCTTTCTAAAGAGGGAAATAAAAAGCTCTCTGTAGTAGAGGAGAGGGGCAGGAAGAGAACAAGAAAGGGAAGCGGGCCTTAGGTGACTTTAACGTTCCTGCAGAGGCAAGGGGTCCTCATTTCCCAACACTGTATGGTGGCTTCTATGAACCCGTGAGCTCTTCTCCTTCACACCCAGCACCCTGCTGCCCACTTGCATCATGGTGCCCTGGCACTGTGTGCTCAGAGGGCCAGCTGACCACAATGTAGGCCATCCCTTCACACTGAAGCAGGACCCTGCGCCTCAGCCACAGCACTGCAGGGCAGGCATGGTGACTTAGCGAGGACTGTATTAGGAAAGGCAGCCTGAAGAGCACCAGGCCCCACAGGGAAGGTGCCTGCACTGCAGAAGGTTCTGGAACACAGAGGGAAGGCCTGGGGCACAGTGCCCAGAACAATAGGCACCCAGCAGGCAGGTTACAACAGACCCTAGGGAAACCGATCCTTGCAATCTGCTTTCAGTGCACCAATACCACAATGATCCAAGACTCTTGCTTTCAGGGAAGAGATGGGCCCACGCCCCTCACACCTCTGATATGTACTCAGGAGGGCTTATGGCAGGGCCTGGGGTCCCAAAGCCTAAGGTGAAGGAGGTGGCTACTTCCTATCTTTCAACCTCCAGGAACTGGGAAATGTTTAGCTTTTGACTATGTGCACCTCTGTGCTGATACAGATGAAAAACTAGGAAAATTTAAAACCTGGTCAAGAAGCTTGGAGTGAAGGAGCAAGTCTGGGTGAGCAGAAGAGAGTGAGGAAGTGGCAGTGGAGACAGACCTAGAGGCAGAGAGCTGGACAACTCCTCCCAACTGCAGGAAGAGCAGTGACACCACTAGCAGCTCTGAAGTGGACCCAAATAATGACTTAAATACTGCAGACAGGGAGAGGCAAGTGGGGAGGGCGGAGCCTGGCACAGTGTTCATGACACACATGGTCTGGGAGGTCGGGGCGTAACCAGGAACCTCAGACATTTTAAGTCCAGACAGTAACATGTCACAGTTACCTGCCAGACAGCATATAACTTGCATATCAGAGTAAAAGTTGCAGCAGGAGCAATCAAAAGGAATTTTACTGAGAAGAAAAAAAACACATCTATCAGCACAGGTGTGCAACGGAACACACAGTGGTCACCTCCCCACAAAAGGGCACAACCACAGCTAGAAGGTCTTGCTGAAAATAATCAACTTGGAATCTCATCAAATCTCTAGATTTCACTACCAATTTGTAGGAAACATAGACAAGAAATGAACACTTCAAATCAAACAAAAAGGATAAAATCAATACAAAAAACTGTGGTTAACAAACAACTTGGATTTTTTTTTTTTTTTTGACAGAGTCTTGCTTTGTTGTCCTCAGTACAGTGCCAGGGCGTCATAGCTCACAGCGACCTCCAAATCTTGGGCTTAAGTCATCCTCCTGCTTCAGCCTCCCAAGTAGCTGGAACTATAGGCGCCCAACACAACACCTGGCTATTTTTCAGAGATAGGGTCTCACTCTTGCTCAGGCTGGTCTCCAACTCTAGAGCTCAATCATCTAGCTGCGCTGGCCTACCAGAGTGGTGGGATTTCAGGCGTAGCCATGGTACCCAGAATGGTATCTTTAACAGCTAAACAGCAAGGCTTAACATGAACCCACAGATGCTGGACTTTATCGTGGGTGCCACTTACACTTATGGACACTGCTTGGATCCCAAGTAAAACTACAAACTAAAAACATTTAATTTTTAGATGCCATTAGGGACATACGGCACTGGTTAAGATCTGACAATATGGAAGATGGTTAATCCTGTATAAATACAGAAAGAGTGTTGTACTTACATGCCCATCTGTTAGAGAGACAGACACTGCACAGGGAGAGATGAAATGACAAAATGCCTTGATTTGAAATGATGGGGTTGGAAGGAGGTGTGATCTTGCTAGGGCCGTTGGCCAGAACACCAGGGCTCCCCACATGTTTAATGAGCCCCAAGTTTCCTATGACACAAAGTTCAATTTTTAAAAATTATATTTCTAAATGTCTGTGTGTCAAAGAAGAAATCATAACAAGTTAATAAGGATGGAAAGAAACTAAGAAAATTACATATAGAAACTTGGCTTGGTGTCTGTAGCTTAGTTGATATGGCACAAGCCACATACACGGGAGCTGGCTGGTTCAAACCCAGCCCAGGACAGCTAAACAACAATGGCAACTGCAACCAAAAATAGCCAGGCATTGTGGCGGGTGCCTGTAGTCCCAGCTGCTTGGGAGGCTGAGACAAGAGAATCGCTTAAACGCAAGAGTTTGAGGTTGCTGTGAGCTGTGATGTCACAGCACTCTACCACCAGCAACATAGTGAGACTGTCTCAAAAACAAAACAACAGAAACAAAAAGCCCTGCAAGATTCTGCTTAGTATACTTAGAAGAAAACTGATAGCCTGTTTACATTTGACAGTAAGAATATGAATTAATAAGGTAAATATATCTGTAAGAGATTAAAAAAACAACAGTAGAAAAAATCCAAAGAAAACAGATGAAAGGAGATAATGTATGAATGAAAAGTAATCATCATGTAAAATTGGTTCTTTGAAAAAAAAAATGATAAAGAAAACTACTGAAAAGAGTGGTTTAGAAAATAAGGGGAGACAGTAGGAGTTAAAAAGGTCACCTAACTTCAGATATGACAGAGATTTTAAAAAATAAAGAAAAAATCCTCAAAAACAACTGTACATCAATAAGTTTTAAAACCTGCATAAAATAGACATATTTCTAGAAAAATACAACTTTAAAAAGTTGACAATAAATAGAAACCAGAATAACCTTATATCATAAAGTAAATTGAATCAGTACTTTAAAATTTTTCCACAAAGATTATTTCAAAGGCAGTGAAAACAAACTTTGAACTAACTGATCAATTCTGAACAAGACTTTTTAAAAGAACACAGAAAGCAGCAGCACCTCTGAGCTTGTCTATCCCATGAAGCAAAAAAAAAAAAAACTAGACAAATATAGGATAAAAAGGAAAGATTTTTGTCTCAGTCATGAATATAGCCCCCTAAATACCAAATAAATAATTATCAAGCTTAATCTCGCAGTCTATATACAAAAGATAACAGACCAGAGCAAGCGAAGCTTCAGAATAAAGAACGTGGCATCTGCAGAGAGCACCTGTTAATGTGATTCACTGCGCTAATTATGATCATCTTCATAATGAAAATAAGCATGCATAAAATCCAACAACTATCCACTAGGAAAGCTCTGTGCAAACTGGGAATGTGAGACAACTTAATGGTGAACCTTGAACAAGACAAGCTTCCAGTCAACACTGCCCGGGGTGGCATCAGGTAGGTGAGGGGGCACTGACACCAGACAATGGGAAGACGCAAAGTGGTCCTGACCTAGACTCTGACACTCAGAACTCCCCCCCACTTAACAAGAAGTCCAGGGGCTTAACAGAACCAAAGAGGAATTAACAGGTGCTGGGTATGTCAAAGTAAGAATCCAACTCCATTTCAATATAAACATAATATTTTTAAAAAACACAAGGTACCTAAAATTAAATCTAACAGAACTTGGGAGAGACCTTTATGGATAAAATATTGTTGGAAGACATTTTCAAATCACTTACATTAATGTGGAGACAGCTCATACGCAAGAACACGAGGCTTAACTATTATAAAGAACGCGGCTCTCTCCACATAATCTACAGATGCCATGTGAGGTATTTCATGATCTCAAAAGCTGATTATATAACACAACTGTAGGGAAGAATAAACCCATAGGTAGCTGGGATGATCCTGAAGGAGGAGAAGTTGGTCCCTGCAGATCGCCACGGAAAGGAGAGCAGTGAACGCTCCTGCAACAAACGTTTACGGAAGGAACAAATATGGAACTCATCTCTACGAACACCACCACCCAAAATCAATTCCACAAGTTTAAGACTCAAATTTGAAAGCCAAAAATATTAAATCTTTTAGAGGACACTATTAGGAAATATCACTAGAATAGAAAAACTCAACCTGCAGAAAGTCTTCCTACCATAAAAGACAAAACGGATACATTTGACTCCAGTTAAATAAAGAACATCCCCTGACAAGACAGCCTTAAAAAGTGAAGATCTGAATCCTGCGAGAAGATACTTTTAACACACAAACTGACAAAGTACCTGTAAATAAAATATAAGTAACTCCTGTAAGTCAGTAGGAAAAAGATGATTCAACAGAAGAATGGCAAAAGTTAACAGCTTCTCCCAGGAGGACTTCAACAGCAAGGGAGGGAAGGGAAGATGCCTGCCCGTGACAGCACCCCAGGAAGGGGGTCAGACCCCTAACATGGCACGCCTCACACCCCCAGCGCCGGGGAGGGCAGGGTGGCAGGGAGGGGGTGCAGGAGCACAAATGGGAGTGAGCCTTCTAGGCAACAGCCCGCCTGCTGTATGGAGCGGAAGCTGGAGTTGCTGAGGCACGGCCACACACAGAAGCTCCAGAAAGGTGCAGGAAAAGCCACACAGCAGCAAGAGGTGGAAAGAACACAACACGTCAACAGAGCAACCAAATGTGATGCTAAGAGGGTGACGTGCAGTTAGCAGTGATGTGAATGAGTCTTAGAAACAATGCTGAGTTAAAAGAAAAAAGCAAGCTGTGGAAATCTCTGTCAGTGCGACTCCCACTCTCTGAAGGTCAGAGAGTAACCCTGAACTGTGTGCTAATGGAGGAGGCACAGTGCACGACAGGGCATGCCCATTCCCAGTGTTGTGCTGATGCTAGTGGTGAGTGGCTTGTGACCTGGCTGGGGACTGTCTGCAGAGGAGCACAGAGAGGTGTCTCCCTCTACTTCCCCTAAAGGTCCTGTCATCAGGAAGGACAGCATGCCCTCCGGGGACTGCCTGCCTGCTCAGATGTCTGTGGTCCTAACTCCTCAGGGCCAGAGCACACTCAGCAGGTACAGCAGGACTGTCCCTCACACCATGAGTGACATGGGATTCGCACCTGGAATGCAGAGGGGCCAGGGGCCAGGGTGCTGACTGGGACCTCTGCAGCAAAACCCAACCCACCTCCAGGCAGTTTTGAAAGAACAAGAGGCCAGGCTCCATCGCTCACACCTGTAATCCCAGAGGCCAAGGAGGGGGGATTACTTGAGCTAGGAGTTCTAGACCAGCCTGAGCAAGAGTGAGACTCAGTCTCTGCTAAAAATATTAAAACTAGCCTAGCATGGTGGTCAGCTATTTGGAGTTTGAGGTTGAATTAGAGTGCCAGGGCACACTAGCCAGAGTGACAGAGTAAGATTCTGTTAAATAAATAAATCAATCAATAAAATAAAATAAAAATAAAATGAAATAAAATTCTGGAGTATTAGGAGTAAAAAATAATTTAAATTGTGAAATTAAGCTTAAAAGGGCAATAGCTGCTTCTCCTGCATCTGGAGACTCACCTATTTTCTATTCTAAAAAGCCTCTATCTCCATATTTGCACTGGGTGTGTGTTTTCCAGCTCTGATAGTGGCCTGAACCATTATCCCAAGTCCAGGAACAAAAGTGGCATGCCTGTGCTAGGAATGCAAGTACAGGGACCACTTGAAGAAAACCCAGGGGAGACTTAGGACGGCCCTCATGAGACAGAAATGGCACATGTGGCCTCCTGACTGGCTGCCTCCCAGCATCTTCTGCAGCTCTCCAGAGAGTCTGCTGAGGACAGGGAGGCCCGGCCCTGTGGTACACGATGAGGCCCTGGGCGGAGCCAGTGGCGGAGATGATCCCAGAAACCATGGCAGGCGCTAAGGGGAAGCAGGACCAGTAGAGGCTACTGACCACCTGCAGGTCTCATCCCACACACACGGTGAACTGAGGCACAGAGAAGAAGAGAAAACTGCTCAGCTCAGCTCACACTGACCGGGAGTGAAGAGCCAAATCTGTTTATTAGTTTGCTAGACTGGTTAAGAAACAAACTACTACAAACCTGGTGACTTAAAACAACACACACACACACACATATATACATATATATATATATATATATATATGTGCGTGCGTGCGTGCGTGTGTGTATTAGTGTGACCAGATTTCAAGGTAAAGCGAGACAACATGGTGGGCGGGGAGGGCAGGACAGGGCCTGACAACAATGCAAACTTTGATAAGCAGTTCTCGATAATCACTTCTCAAAAATTATTTGTTATTATTACAGTTTAACATTATAAAATTAACAAAAACAATATAAAACTCACATCCTGGCGAAACAGCCACATGGCAGCCGAAAATCGTATATTCCCTTCCTGTTCTCCCACCCATTCGTGCATTCTTTCCAAAAATCGGGACTTTTTAAAAACACTGTGGGACGTGGGACAAATTGTTAAAAAGTGGGACTGTCCCGCCAAAAGCGGGACGTCTGGCCACCCTAATATATATATAATCTCATGGTTCCAGAGGCCAGAAGCTGGAGACGGGGTGTATGGAACTAAGCTCCAGGTGTCAGCAGGGCTGCATTTCTTCAGAGTCTTGGGGAAACTTTGTCCCGGGACTCTTGCACTTCTGAAGCTGCCACGTTCCTCGGCTCTGCCCTCTGCTCTGTTCACACATCCACATCTCCTCCTCTGCCTCTGCCCCTGGAGATGTCCTGTTAGCAGGATCCTTGTGAGGACAGTAGGCCCACCCAGATCATGCAGGACAACCTTAAGACCACCAACTTAATCCCACGTGCAAAGTTCCTTTTGCTACATAGGTCACACAGTCACACTTTTTTTTTTTTTTTTTTTTTTGGAGACAGAGTATCACTCTGTGCCCTGGGTAGAGTTCTGTGGTGTCAGAGCTCACAGCAACCTCAAACTCCTGGGTTTAAGCAATCCTCCTGCTTCAGCCTTCCAAGTAGCTGGGACTACAGGTACCTGCTATGATGCCCAGCATTTTTCTATTCTCAGTGGAGACAGGTCTCACTCTTGCTCAGGCTGGTCTCAAACTTCTGAGCTCAAGGGATCCTCCTGCCTTGGCCTCCCAGAGTGCTGGGATTACAGGTGTGAGCCACAGTGCCCAGCCACATAGCCATAGGTTTTGAGGATATGCAGATAGACGTTCCTGGGTGGCCATTACTCTGTCAACCCCCCTCTGGCTTCTAGCTCCATAGCAGACTAGAGGGGCCCATGAGGATGCTGATAGTTGGGAATGGCTGGCAATGCTGGAGCTGTTTAAGCAGTGGCCAGGCTCTGCACATGTTCTGACAGCTTATTAAGGCACATTTTACTTTTACCCTGTTGAAATGTACATCTCAACAATTCTTTAGCAAATTTACCAAGTTGTGCAACCATTACTGTGAATCAGTCTTAGAAATTTCCATCACCGGATGGCCCCCCTTCTGCACACACTCTAAAGGGCAGCTGCCTGCTATGGCTGATAGGTCACATGTGGGACAGAGATAAACAGGGCTGAGGTGACTCTCAGGCCCTCAGTATGGAGATGCCACTGAGTCAGGGCATCTCTCCATAAGCAGTTCGGGATAATCACTTCTGCAGCTCTCCAGAGGGTCTGGTGAGGAGAGGCTACAGGAGACGTGAGGTTCTGGGGCAAGATTGGGAGTCTGGTTTCAGATGTGTGGAATCTGAGATGCCCATTAAATCCCAGCTGGGGATCTGGAACAAGCAACTGGCTCCAGCATCTGGAATATAGGTGAGATCCAGGCTGGGGCTCTAAATTTAAACGGCAGCATCAAGGTGAGCTACAGTTTGAGCTCTGGTTGAGCTGTGTTTGATGGTGTAAGACCATCAGCTAAGAGTGCTCCAGTAGAGGACAGAAGTGAACCCAGCCTCAGGGCACTCCAGAGGAGAGGGGGCAGCACGTGGTGCTGGGAGGAGGAGCCTCCAGAAGAAGAGGATCCCTGTGTGTCAACACTGGTGAGGTCATGCAATGAGGGCCGGGAATTCTGTGGGATCGGTACTAAAGATGAGAACTCTTTGTTGGGAACCAGGAAAAGAAGAGCCCAAGTCCCAGAAACCTGGCTACCAACAGGCCAAGGTACGCTGGCCAAGCTCCCTGGGAATCAGTGGGGGATGGCAGCAGAGACCAATGCCCAGTGCTCTGGCTCTGGAGGCAGTAGAGCGAGGCACGGAGAGAGATGGTGCTGCACACCTGGGCTGACACTGCAGACATTCCCGCGAGATGTGCCAAATTCATGTTAGGTCTCCTGGTGATGGCTTCTTACCCCACCAGCCAAACCAACAACACAAACCCCAAACCAAACTGGCCAGCAGCAGCAGAAGAAAGCGGGAGCTGTCACAGCCCCTGGACAGTGCCGTAGAGCAGGGTATGGGGAGACAGTGGTCCGACCCCTCGGGAAGGCAGTCTGGTAACACGCATGACAGAACCCAAATAAATATTTACACCTTTGACTCAACTCATAAAGATTACGCAATATTCAGTTCATTTAAAATGAACTCACATTTTAAAAATATATTTTTAACATTCAACCCTAATTTGTTTAAAAAGTCAAATATACAAACTCTTAAATACATACATGTACACATGGTTCTACTTGATATAGTTTATATGTTTTAATTTGGACCCTATCTTGCATAGCTCTCCCCTCGCAGTCACTGTGGACATCTTCCACAGCACTGAATGCAGAACTGCGTGTGTTTATATATATACACATATGCGCACACACACAGTCACACATGCTCACATATGTGTGTGTGTGTGTGTGTGTGTGTGTGTATAAATAGATGTATGTATGTCATATTTATAAAGAAAATTCCATTCAGGAACAAAAATCAAATGTTTACACTCAGCTTCCTGAAGAAAAAATATACGAAATATGTCTCCAAAAAAATAAGAAACCAGGTTACACTGATTGCATTTATTAGGTAAAGTCCCTCTTATAATTGTGTCTTGCCCCCAAAAGGTGTGTCACACACCGAGACCCCACCCCCTTCCCTCCTTCCCTTTCTCTCTGTTCTCCCCTTCCCCCACCCCCCACCATGTACTTGGTCATTAATTGTCCTAAAAGAGTATTAATCTCACTGCCCTTAAACAGTCCTGATGGTGTCGAGGACAACTGGAGGATGCTCTAAGACCATTAACCATAATGTTAATATCTAGCAACTTAAACACAAGAAATGCAGATTAAGTATTTAAACTGTGGATTTGCTTCACTAAAAATAACTTTGTGAAAAGCCAGCCATAAGACCTGCAGAATATTACTACCATAGAAAAAAAAGTACTTGAAAAATTAAAAAGTTTGAGATCTAGTAGTGGGAATGCCAACTGATTATGGAAAAGCAAGCATGGGCTTGGAGCCACAACTTGGTGGGCTCCAGCCCTGCCCTTGTGTCAGGAGCCTGGCAGAGCCACCCATAGGCCCTGGACACAGGTGCACTGACCGCCTTGCACACAGCTAACCAATCAAACCTTCTGTAGTGAAGGCTTCATTTCGTTTTAAAAATTTATTTGATGCCAAACACTTACAACGAACACTTGAGTGGTTTCTTTTAGAACCAAGTGCCCTTTTGGGAACTCAAGTCTCTGAACACCTCCTTCCAAAGGGCTGAAGCTCTCCCCGCCAGGCCCCACCTCCTTCCTGTAGGTGACTTCCCCCCAACCCCTTTGGTACTGTGGGCACTGCAGTAAGAAAGGGGTGCCCTGGGCTCCCTGCCTCACATTGTTCTTTCTCAGCAAGCTCCGAAGCTGCACTGAGCCTGGAATTATTCTCAACCACTTCTAAATGACCAAGCCCTGGCTGGGCAGAAGAGCAGAAAGAAGCAAAAGGTAGATGATTCCATTTCATGCCAGTTTCCCTCTCCCAATATAGAATCCTGAACCTCCAAAGCTCTATTTAGGAAAATGGAACTTTTTGGCCACAATGTCTCAGCAGCAATGGGGAGATGTTCTAAGATCCAAGGCTATGTCCTTGGCTGTGGCCCCTGGGTGGGGAGGGAAGATGCTTCTCCATGTGGCTGTGCAGACACAGCACAGGCAGAAGGGAGCCTCCAGGAGCCTGCATCACTGCTTTCCAAAGTTCTCGGAAAGCAAGACAACCTTCTACTCCCCTTGGTGATAGATAATCAAAGTTATCAGATCTCTATACCCAACTCTCCAAAACCTTGAGGTTAACTTAAAATTCCTTGCATTTAAAAAGGGCATGGTAATAAAATAAACCAAAATTAGTTCAAGGTATTCATTTTCTCATCTTTCTCAGTGATAAATCAATAACCATTTTAAGGGAAATCAATAAATGGTAGTCTATTATTTATCTGTTATAAAACGAATTGCCAGAACTAACATAACACTGCAACTTACAAAGTGAGAAAGTGCACCAACTACCCGACCTCTCTGGGGGACAGGAACGGACACTGCCAAGGCTGGCAGAACAAGCGGGTCTGTGTAGGTGGGTCATGTAAACTTCTCCATGTTCCATAATAAGGTCTAAAAAGAGGGTATAGCCTCTAAATCACCAGAAGGGATACAAGCCACACAAACTAAACCAAAGGATAGGCAAGGAAGCCCCTGTGGGAGAAGACACAGAAAAAACAAAACAAACAAACAAAATTGGTAGAAGCATTAAAAACAGAAAACCGAATACAAAACTGAGGAAAACCTTAGAAATGAATATGCCTGCTGTGTCACTAAATACAAACGGGATACAGTCACAGAAAAATTACCAAACTGGGTAAGAAACAAACTGGATGAGATATATAGGTATAGATAATATAATTTTTTAAAAAAGTATCAGGAATAAAAGACTCAGATTGAATAGGAGGGAAAAAAACCCACCTGGCAAGGCAAATAGAAATGATCCAAAACGTAAGGTCAAGGTATCATATGATAAAGATTTAATCCAATATGAAATAAATAAGACATAGGCCCATTTCATAGGTATAAAGTAGACGGTTTATACATAGGACCTAAGATTTAATCCAATATGAAATAAATAAGACACAGGCCCATTTCATAGGTATAAAGTAGACGGTTTATACATAGGACCTACGTTGTGTGTCTTCCAGTAAAAAGCACAGAACACACAGAATGCAGAAGAGCAGGTCGTGAATGGACAGACGCTCATCCCCAGCAGTGGAGCCGACCTTGCTGTGCAAGCTCGTGGCAGAGCAGTCATGCCAGGATGGGAACAACGCGATTAACACTCCAGGCTAATACATGTGCCTCAAACTCTGTATCATGAAATAACCATGCCCTTCTTCAACCTCCATGGAACATTTACAAAAATCAAGGCACATAAAAGAACACAGAAAATGTCCAAGTGTGCACACAAATGTGCAGTGTGGATCACGGCCCAGTAACACCATGCAGGAAAACTGGAAATCAAACAGGTGGGAGCAACATCGGACTACAGGAAAGCTGAGCATCTTGTCCTTAAATACTTCTAAATCTGTATACGGTAACATATCACATATCAAAAATTTCAGGAATTGCCCCAAGTCGAGCTCAGAGACCACTTTATAGTCTTACATACTTAAGTAATTTAAAAAGGAACCCAAACAAATAAACTAAGCATTAGACTCAAAAACTAAGGAACAGAACTAGAAAATTAAACCATATGTTATGCCAGAAAAAAGAACATAATAAAGATTAACCAGAGAGACTGAGTAAGAAGAAGTGACTGAACCCACAGCACGGGAGGCTTGTCTGAGCTGGTTACCGGGGAAGACAATAGGGACGGCTCCCTGAAGGCTCTTGGGAGCCAGTTTGTGTGTTCAGGACACTGATTCAAGCTGGGCATGGTGGCACCTGCAGTCCTCGCTCCTAAGGAGGCTGAGGCAGGAGGATGGCTTGAGGAAACAGAGTGAGATCTTATCTCTAGAAAAATAAAAATTCATTATGAAAACCTTCAACGCCACATAAAACCAGAAGAAGGGACGTGACCAACACCAACCCAGCTTCAACAACTACCAGGAGCAGCAACTTCATTTCATCTACTAATGATCCTTTTTTTCTTTTATTTCAAATTCCACAGAATGAAATATCTCATTGATAGATAAATCATATTTTTTAACAATAGGTTTTTCCCATTAACTTAAATTTAGAAAAGTAATTATGGATGCACAGGAAGTTGCAAGAGTGCAGAGAGGGTCCAGGTCTACCTCAACCAGATTGCCCTACTGGCTCCAACTTCTGTCCCTAGAAAACAACATAAAAACCAGGGACTTGACACTTGTCACCATCAATCAAGGTGGAGAGTGTCCCCTTACCACAAAGGCCCCTGGGTGCAGTCTTCTGACTTAACTCATGGATGTACTGGTGGAGCACTCCCAGCTGCAGTGAGGCACAGGGACTCATATCCATCCACACCTCTTCCTGCTATTCTCCACGTGTCTGGCGCATCCCCTGAGAACCACATCATACCAGTCGTAATTCTCAATCCCACCACAGAACATGACCCAGAAACATAAACGGTGGAAAGGGCTGGGGGATGAGGACATAGCCCAGTCTCTTCCGTACAATGTTGGGTGAAGCACAGGACTTCGGACAGCAGATGCAGCCACCTTGGGAGGCTGGAAGGAACCCCCTGGTGCCAACTGAAGCAGGAGAAGAGTGTGATCATTTTAGGAAATCCTCTGAAGAAAATCACAGCTCCAACCAACAATGTTAGAAGCCTCTGTGTGTTCAATGGGGGTTGCCCCAAACCAGAAGGAGACTAAGCAGCCAAGAGAGGTGGGAGGGTTTCCACGTCCCTGTCAGTCTCCCTCCAGGCTCACATCCCCTCTGGGTCCCACCAGCTCCAATCAAAGGCCCAGACCCAGACGTGGTTGAATGATCATCTCCAGGGCACCCTGAGGTATGCCCAAGTGGGACACATGGAAACTGTAACTGCAGAGTACCTATTCGCACATTTGTCAACATTCTGAAGGATTCCTTGAAATGTATGATACACTGAAAAATCTCATTTTTCAACCAAAATTGTCACTGATGAAGAGCCATTTTTATACAGTATGCTCAGCTTTATTAGATTCTCCTTTTGGTGCATATTTTTTCCCAAAAGTCCTATTAAATGACAAGCTGAAACTACTGAAGCAGTTGTTTAAATTTTGAAGGCTAAAACTTTTCTTAACGTATGACTTAAATGGTTTTCCTCTTCTGAGTAATAAACTATCAATAATGCAGGACGCTTTACTCAAAATGCATTCCAAACTTGATTCTAGCAGAAAATAAAGCTTCTCCCTGCCAGCAGCAATACAGACGTGGCTCTCAACTTGCTGCCTCCGGGAGCGCCAACCATCTCCCAGCAGGGTGATAACACTGCTCCACAGTGAGGCCAGCCCAGAGACACAGCAAACCAGCTCTAGTGCCCTGGCTTTTGGGACAGCCCATGATGTGACTCCTGTGGAATTCTGTGCATAAAGTCCTGTGCTGGCTGTGCCGGCCAGAGCGCGATGTGGAGGCAGCAAAACCATCTGTACTATTCTGCTCTATGATTTAACAAAAATCCAAGTGTTAGATTTTCCCCTCTATTTCCTATTTCAGAATTATCCTTAAAGCTCTTTAAAAAATGCTTTTAATGTTTCTAATTTGTTCTATACCCCCAAAAGAGGGAAAAAATCTTTTGGAAGAACCAAACTGAGCAAGAGCCGAAAATAAAAACCTGGCGAGCAGTTGGTAACTTGGCTCTCAAGAAGTGCACAAATGTACTTCCTGGAAACTATAAATAGAAGCAGGCCTTACCCCGGACAAAAAAAATGGTGAAATATTTTACATTCTTGAATAAATGTAGCTGCTAAAGACAAACATGACCTTCATAAATAACAGACAGAGAAAGAATAATCCATGTGATATGCTGCTATAATAATTTTATAGACCAGGCATTCTGGGAAAGATTCTAAGACTTACAACTGTAATGCAAAGGCAGTGAAAGAATGTGTTACTATTACATACTCTTTCCAAGTGTTTTTGCCTTATTATATGTCCTTAAGCTCTCGCAACTCCACGAAGCAGATCCCAGCAGTGATGCAGTGGCACAGACAGGTAGGACGAACACACAGGCTGAAGAGTCCTTAGCAGCCAAACCAGGACTGCCAGGGAGTGTTGTCACCTGAATTCGTATCTGGCCTCACCTCCTCAAACATCACTGCCCAGAAGACACAGCAGCCCAGGCCTCTCATGGCCCTCTCACTTGCTCCCACCAGCATAAACCACAAACAGTTCTTTGAAAGCTTTCTGAATACCTGAAACTCAGGGAATAAAAAGAGCATCTGAAGGTTAAAAATAGTTCCAGTGGTCTAGAAAGGCCAAAACTCACCTGCAATTGTCCTTGCCATTTCAGTTACATAAGGTCAAATTTACGTAAGAACAAATTTCAGAATTTCCCTCTCAGCAACCTCCAAACGTTGGGTTATGTATTTCATCCAGCAGCTGGGCCAAAGTAAGGGCCACTATTACCTAACAGTAACAGTTGAAATATTTAAAAATAGAAAATGTTTCTTGCACTTGTGGAGAATAGAGGGCAGCGGGAGGCAGAGGGGGGAAGGACTATCTCCCAGAGAGGGCTGGCCTCTTCTAGCAGCCTTGTGGGCAACAAGGAGCATTCCACCCTGGGGTCTCTGGAAACCGACAAGACATGTAGTATCAGTATCGTCCCAGGGCTTTGTGGGTCACTGGAGTCAAGAATAATCCAACAGGCAGTTGGACAGGAGGGTGGTTCAGACCTTAGCGTCTAGAACAGTGGTTCTCAACCTTCTTAATGCCTCAGGCCTTTAACACAGTTCCTATGGGTCGTGACCCCATAGGTTGAGAACCGCTGGTCTAGAAGATGCACTGGGAGCTTGCTAGGCAGTCGTGTAGCCTCCCAGCCTCGGTCTCTGGCACATGCAGCATTTACGTGAATCACAGGTGGGAAGTCACTGGGAAGGGACCATTGTTAGCACTACTGTAAGGAGCAGCCACTCCCACTCAAGTGGCCCGGCTACCAGAGTGCTGGGTACCTGTCCCACTCACTTGCCAACAGATAACTCTCTTGGGACACAGCACCACTTTATGAACCAGGACTTGGTAGAAACTGCATGTTAACTCCAAGCAAATATCACCTGTGAAAGGGCAGGAACCAAGCCTACTTCTCAGACCTTGTGTGGTGCCCTGTTCCTTCAGAGAGTTCACTTCTGTGCTATCTCTCTGCTTCAAACCCTCAGCCACACACCCCACCGACACACACAAATTCAAGCTTGGGCTCACAATTGCCTATCTGTTATTGCTAAGAGTCATGCATCTGATGCCAGGCCTCGTGACCCTGGGCACTGCATCCACAGCCTGGGTGAGCCTCCATCAACCAGAAGCTTAGAGCCCAAAGTCCCAGCATCCTCCCTGACTTTCTGTCTCCCTTCCAGCCCACCTGCTGTCAAATGCTCCTGGAATCTGAATAATCTTTCCCACGCCTACTGTGTACCCTCAGGTGAGCTCCTGCCCCCCAGCTTGCTGCCAGACCATATGGCCACCACAGTATTATACGGGTGAAGAGGTCTCCATCTTCTGCTCAGAACCTTTTGGAGACCCCATTTTACTCAAAGACCAAGCCTAATTGATTACAATGTCCTTTTAAATCCTGGGTGACCATATGACCACACAGTGCAGCCTCCTCACCAGCCCCCTTCTCTGGCCTCTCTGGGGCCCCAGGGTCCTGCCTCAGCCTCTTGCCTGTGTCTGTCCCCCATGTTCCCCATGAGTCCTCCTGTTTGCTCACACTCTGTCCTGGGGGAGGCCTACCCTGACCACCCTGGGTAAACTCACAGCCCGTGCCTACCTCCCTTGCTCTTCAACTTACTGAGTTTATTGGCTGGCTTCTCAGTCCCCTACCCTGAGCCCCAGCATACAGGATCTTTTACCTCTCTCATAAATATGTATACCCCAAGTGACAATAGTGCGCTTGGCATCTAGACGGCCCAGCCAGTATGAATGGATGAATGGACAACAGTAAGTCTAGAGTCTGGTGACCACTCCACTCAGAATGCAGAAGCCCCTCCCCGTGCTGGCCTGCTGGGTGTCCCCACAGCACTTACCGCCTTCCAGCATCTTCTAACATCTATAGGACTTACAATCAACAAGTTTGGCTTAACGAGTATTCTCATTAAACAGAGAATTCTGTTTAACTCGTTCAACAACTAGAAAATACAAACTCATCTTAAAGATGAATTAAAGCGTCATAAAAATTGACCACAAAGCAAATCTCAACACATTTCAAAGACTAGTTTCTAAGCACGATGCTTTAAGTTGGGAATCAATAACAAAAGATTACTTGGAAAATTCATGCTTTTGGAAGTTAAAAAAGCTTCTAAATATTTCATTTTTTCAAAGAAAAAAACCCATAAAACAAATTTCAAAATAACTCTCTTGAGAAACAGTAAGGCTTTACAAAGTATTAATGCAATATGCCTTACGAATTAAATACTACAAATTAAAAGCGGCTCCATCTGAACCCAGAGGGAAGCACTCACATAACCGTGAACGCTCACACTGAAAAGAAAGGCTAACATTAATGGGCTAAATATTCAAGCTAAGAAATTGGAACAAGAATATGCAAGTGAGCCCACAGAAGTAGGATGGAGGTAAGAACAGGAATGAGGAAGGAGACCATAAACACACCACACAGCAGCCACAAAGGCAGAGGCTGGTTTTTTGGATGATAACAAGGCAAAGGTATCACTGACGGAGCCCCCATCCCAACAAAACCGCTCCCCACACTTCCCATGTGCTCCCACAGATTGGTCTGGACACCACCACCTCTGAGGCTGGCTGCCCCAAGCCTGAGGGTGAGTGAAAACCACCTGGAGGGGGAAGAGGGTGGGCTCAGGGCCCTACACCTGCCCTCAGGAGCTTGTGGCCTTTGTGGAGCTCGGAGTGCCAGGCTCCCTGGCTCCCAACTAAGTCAGCACGGCCCCCTCCCATTGCTTCCATACAGCCGGTACCACTGGACACCTGTGGCCCACCCTCACCTGCCCAGACCCCCGGCTCCTGAGGGAACACAAGAGCCTGGGTTTGCTTTCACGTGTCACGGTACTCACATGTTGCTGTCAGGTCCGGAAGTGGAAACCTTGCTCAGAAGATGGGCACTTTCCCTTCCCAGAGGGTATGGTGTTTGTACAGGGATGGCGCTACTCTAGGTTAAAGGGTGACTACTGACAATGTGAATTGTTTCAGCTGGAAACAACATAGCATGGCTAAGGGTTAACACAAGCCGCCCGGGTGTCCCCCTTATCCACCGGATGTGCTGAGACACCACTTAAAGGGTCACAGATGCTTTGGATACATTTTACAATTTCCAGCCTTAAAGTGAATAATTCAAGGCTGGCAATAAAAGAAAAAATGAAAAAGCTCTTTAACCACAAATGACATCATGATACATAAATTCATTCCTGGATAGTATTTCTGGTGTTGATGACACTTCTAATGCACAAACAAAATAATATTCTGAGTTGAAAAAAGAAATCCTTTCTCCTACCCACTCAGAACTTCTGAATACGCCCTGGAGGCACTTAGCTATTCTCCAGCTTCTGCATCAACACGGAGGATGCTGAGGTCACTGTGGAGCTCACTACTCCTTTTTTCCCCTATGAAATAGAGAAATAACCAGTACCAACTTCATCACCTCAGGGTTTTTGCTGGATGTGTGGATCCTCCCAGAACCATGCGGACCCCAGGGAGGTTTCTCAGCTGGGCTGAGTGTGTAGGACACCATGGCCTGCGGTGGCTGGCTCCTTGTTACTCACATCCCTCTCCTGGGCAGATGAGTTCTGCATAAATGTGGGTCTGCAGCAGCAGCAATGCAAACTTCCAATGGGCCAGAACGACTTGGCAGTAACACAGATAAGCCAAATGATTTAAGTTCCACCCAGGACAGGGAAGGCCTTTATCTTTCTCCCCCCAGCACTGGGAAATTGAAAGGACACTCAGGAAAAATGTTGCAGACCCATTGGCAGAGAGCGAAGCCACAGAAAACGGCAGGACACACAGGCTGGTGGTTAAGCGCCATGGGGCGTTTCTGGTCAAAAATGTCAGAGTGGACAGCATCAGTAATCCCTCCTTCAAGAGACCACTGACACTTGCCAACACCAACAACCACACACACACACACAAATATACACACATATACACATGAATATACATACACACATACACAGCACACACATACACAGATGTACACACACACACATACGCAGGCGATAGAACATCCACACAACTCTGAAAGTCAGAAAGAACATGATGAATAATGGGGAACTGTCTTGTCAGACACATGACCCTGTAGGTGGAGGCCAGGCTGGCTGAGAGCAGGACATGAACCTGTTCAGGGAGTGAAGAGGTCCCCAGACCCAACCTGACCCCACGGAGCTGGCAGGAAGCCGGGACTCCTTTCTAGAGAGGGAGAGGGCACAGTGACAATGTGGAAATCCTGATCTGCACACAGGATGCCACTGTCTCCCTGGCCCAGATACTGGCAGGTAGGGTCCAGCCCTCCCAGTGAGGTCATGGGAGCTAAGCAGGACCAGGGAGCTCCCAGTTGCCAGCACCATCCATGGCCCCCTAGGGTCCCCACAGCCTCGGGGTGGTCTCTCCTGGATTTGAGCAGATAGCAGGAAGGTCACCGTCAGGGAGGGCAGGCCACCCCCAGACAGGAACCGGAACAGGAGGTAGCAGGAGCTCAGGATGCTGAGGGAAACCATCCGGAGGGGAGTCTGCCCAGTCACATGAGCACCTGAGCACCTGAGCACCAGAGCATCCACAGGAGAGTGAGCAGAGGTGAGGCACAGCGTCACTCTCAAGGCAAACGGCAGTCACTCCCCACCTGTGTGGGGCATCAACCTCAGGTGAGGTGTGCTGGGCGGTGTGTAGGCCAGCAGCTGCAGCCCAGGGTTCCTGGCTCTTTGCACGCCTTCTGTGACAGCTCCACCCACCAGGAATTTCCTCAAGAGGCCTTTCAACACAAGCCAAGTGTCCCTATCCTTATGCTTGTCAGCTGCGCTTTGCTGCCCTAGAGTCACTTCTAGGCACATCACCGCAAAGGCACATGGCTGGTGTGGAGGGGAAGGCAGTCAGGCTGGAGGAGGTAGCAGAGGTCAGAATTGGAGCCACAGGGTGGCAAGAATGCAACAGAGCAAAAGACTGGCCAGTGCCAGGCCCTCATGTGCACTGGATGCTGTACCAGCACATGCCCCTACCGCCTGGTCGCCCATGCAGCAGTCAGGGCCAAGCCAGCCCATGATGCCAGAAGAGGCAGCCCAGGCTTAGAGGAGGATCCACCTGCTCGCTTGAGGCTGCCTGGCCCATCAGAGGCAGACAGACCCTGCTACCCAAGCCGTGCCCGGCTCCCCAGCCTTGTGGCCACTCTGCTGGACCTGGGACACAATCCCTTTTTGCCTCTCTTTCTATATTGTGCCCAGAATAGGAGGGGAGAATGGAGCTATCATCAAGGAGGAAGACAAACGGATAAAAATGCAGGCCATGCTTCCACCTGTGACAGGCACTGGTCCTGGTCCTGCAGTGTTTCTGGAGTACGTGTGGCATGTCACTGCTCATGGGAGCTTTCAAGTCCAGCGAGTAAGAGGACAGTCAGGAGTGACCGCCTCCCAGTGTACAGCAGAGTGCGTGAGAGAAAAACCCTGAGTCAGAGGAGGACAGGGACAGGGGACGGAGAGGATTGGACAGGAGGCACTGGGCTAGACCACCCTTGAAAATCACAACTTTTGGAAATTCTTAGAGGTAGCTAATCTTCAACAATGGAAGGGAAACTGAAATTTGAAGCATACTTAGTACCACGGCCAGTGGATTGGGGGGGGGGGTCTAAACAGGACAGCACAGCTCTTGGGCCCAACTATTCTTGGCTATAAAGTAAAGAAAGGGGCCAATACACCTGGTACTCAGAGGTGACACTTTTAGGGCATTTCTAAACAGCTCACACATATCATAGTCAGTGGTCGTTACAAGGCCGCCAACCCCTGTACCTGGTCTTTATGTCCTGGCCATTCACACAGGCTCTCAGGTTAATTTGATGGCAGAACTAGAAAATCTCTCAACACTAATTTGAACTAAGTCAATTAAACCTTGGGCATATTCTCCTGATTTTTCAAAAAGATAGATTTTACCACGATATCTTTGTATTCTACATTTCACTTTTCCTTCAAAAATTACTACAAATAAGTAAGAAAAGATAGTAAAGCAGGGAACACCCTATCCGAGGGGGAGGGTCGCATTAACCCCGGGGGCAGGTCACAGAACCAGCAGGCCAGGCAGCTTCCTACGTGCCCTGCCATCTGCCTGCCCCCTGTATGCCCGTCCCTTCCCCACTGCAGCCACAACACTGGGCTGGGGCCAGAGGAGCTGATTCTTAAAGACACTTCCCAACCAGAGGAGACAGCTGAGTCAGGGCCAGAACCAGAATAAAGAGGCCCCAAAGCTCTGTCCTGCCCACTTCCCTGCCTTGAGCGTCAGGAGGGGCCACTCTGAGGAACCACCAAGGGTGGCTGCTGGTCCTTTACGGTGCCCACTCCGCACCCAGGACCTCCAGCTTCACATCAAAGCACTGAGAGTACCAAGCAGGAATACACAGTCTTGCAAGTAAGATGTGTCACCAGGGCTCTATTTAGTGAGGTCAGTAATGGCTCCCTGCGCAATGAAGGAGACTTTCACCTACATTCTCACATTTGTGTCGGATTCAACTTTCTTCTCACCAAAATACCCCCAACACAACAATGACAGCATCAAAACACATCTAGGGCCAGGTGTGGTGGGGGGCTCCTGTAGTCCCAGCTCCTCAAGAGGCTGACGAGGGAGCTTTGACGACAACACTGCACTGTAGCTGGGGCAACAGAGTCAGACCTTGTCTCAAAACAACAACAGCAAAGACAACAAACCAGCTAAAAACACAACTGGGAGGGAACATAAGCTTCAGGTACCAATCAACTTCAAATAGCTCCTGTTAAACCTTTAAAAGTAGAGGCAATTCCAGGGTGGTGCCTGTGGCTCAAAGGAGTAGGGTACCAGCCCCATATTGTCGGAGGTGGCAGATTCAAACCCAGCCCCAGCCAAAAACCGAAAAACAAAAAAAAGTACAGGCAATTCCTCTTATGGTGTGATGGGCAACTAAATATCCTTTAGGGTTTCAGAGTCCAAAGCTGAAGGCAAACATCAATATTTTATTACTTTGCAGAAGTTCTCTACAGTTTCTATAGTACTTTTTCCTCTTAAAATGCCAGAATTTTCTTTTAAAAATTGTGCTTTTAAAGACACCTGCACTTGAATGTTTACAGAAGCACAATTCCCTATGGCAAAGACGTGGAAACTCCCCAGTGCCCAGCAGCACATGAATGGATTCTAAAAAAATGTGGCATATGTACACTGTGGAGTACTCGGACAAAAAAGTGGCAATCTGGTATCTTTTGTGAAACCTAGATAGAACTGGAAACCATTCTAAGTGCGACCTCACAGGAATGGAGGACCAAACCCTGAGAGGACACTTGAGTGCATGTATGGAAGTGCATCTCGTGAAAAGGAGCTGGGGGAGGGCAGGGGAAGGGAGGGCTGCGTGTGGCCACAGCTGTCTGGGTACAGTCACAACATCTGGGCGAAGGGCACACTTACAACTTTGACCCAATCTGTACACAAATAAAACATGTGAATAAAACATGTGCATCCCCTAATATACCCCCCAAAACTTTAAAAACAGTGCATCTGACATATATCCTTAAAAAGAAACCCCCCTACTCTCTCTGACAGATGCACTTGTTCATGGGGACCAGGGTGACCTGGGCTGGGGCATATGTTTCTCTTTAGACCCTTCAAGTCATCCTCTGCTCCAGGACAGAAGGCCCTGGTGTTTCCTGGCTGTCTTTTTCCCCAATAGCACGATGTGTCCTTGTCCCATAATTCCATGCTGAGTGTCTCTGGGAAAGGGACTGCAGGAACTGAGGATTCTCACCCCTTCGGAGCGCCTGGTGGCCATGAGGAGTGCGTCCTGGAGCTGGAGCCTGTGCTCATTGCTGCGCCCTCTTCCTGTCTAGGTTTAGTTTCCCTCCACTTTGCTCTTGGGCAACGGCAGCCTCCTCCACGGACCTCTCCCCTCGGTCAGGCGGGCAGCCTCCTTCATGGACCTCTCCACTCGGGCAGGTGGGCAGCCTCCTCCATGGACCTCTCCCCTCGGTCAGGTGGGCAGCCTCCTCCATGGACCTCTCCCCTCGGTCAGGCAGCCATGCTCTTGTGCAGCCCTGCTCTGGGTTAGCTTTCCCCTCACACATCTAGTACAACGTCACATTTTCCATAATACGTCCATCACATAACCAGAGAAGACAAGTCTACTGCTTTAGAAATTACCATATTCTGTAATGAATAACATTTATTTTTTAGTCCCCCGTGGTCCAACCCCTTGGCATAGTTGGGTTTGTAATCCTGCTGGGCACAGCAACCTCCTTGCTGATGACTTCGCCTCCCCTATCCTCAGTCTCCAGGATCTCCTCCCCTGCCAGAGCTCATGGCTCTACTTCTGTACTCCACAGGAAAACACAGGCACTGGGAGAAGACCCTGGTCCCACCCAGCCCCCTGCCATGTCTATGCCCAGGCTGGTCCCCACTCCGACCCTGGTCCCACCCGGCCTCCTGCCATGTCTATGCCCAGGCTGGTCCCCCACTCCCACCCTGGTTGCACCCAGCCCCCTGCCATGTCTACGCCCAGGCTGGTCCCCCACTCCCACCCTGGTCCCACCCGGCCCCCTGCCATGTTTACACCCAGGCTCTGCCTTTTTGGTCAAGGCCTCATCCAAGAGCAGCCCCTCTGTTCCATGAGAAAACCACCTCTGGGCAGGAATAAAGGCTGCAGCCTGCCTGTACGTGTAACGTTCTGTGTGTTCACAGAAGTGAATTACCATGTTGATACAGAATAATATCAAAATACTACCTGTTCTATCTTGGTGGCAGACAAATATTATGTGTACTCTGTCAGAAACAAGGAACAGAAAGGAAAGTATAGAAAAAAGGCAAGTTTTGTTCACACATGGATGGTTAAGAGTAAAGTAACGAGATTTTAACATTAGTAAAGCAGGACACCGTTGACTGGGGGGTGGGGGGGAGGGGGTTCTTAATTAAAAATTTGGTCTATATGGAGCAACAAAAATTTTCATAGAATGCAAAAATAGTATTGTAATATATTTTTTAACATAAGTACAATTTACAAATATAATACATTTAAAAAATTACATACAGTACTATTTTTTCTTTGGCATATTTCTCATTTGAGTGAATTTTTTTAGTAGATTGCTGTCATTGTTTTTTTTTTATTTTCTTATTTTTTTATTGAATGGTAACTATGTACATTAATGCACTTCTCAGGTTTGCTGTCATTGTTTAAAAGGTCATGAAATTTTTCATAAGAATTTGTTAAATTATATTTCACACATAAATTGGCTTTTAAAGTCTCAACACTTAATTGTGATTTTTCTGATGTTCACACTTTATTTACCATAGAAAAAACGTGTTCAGTCACAGAATTAGTTCCTGGTAAGGACAGCGCATATCCCACAATTTTTAGTGCATTATTGTATGGAACGTGGTTTGTTTCAAAATGATGAAATATTTCTAACCATTTGTTCTCTATTGTGATTTTTGCTGATGCCCAAGATTTAACCTTTTCCTTATCAATATATGTTTTTAATAATGATACCTCGTAAGTCGTGTCACTTTCAAGACCGGCGGTAGACTTTTTGCTGCCACTATAAAACATAAATATATGAGTACTGTCTGCTAAATTCATGAAATAAATAAATAAATTACTTACCTAAACTATCTGAATAGCTGATTTGTTGACATCACTTGTTTAACTAGCACTAGCACGCAGTATGGTGTGTATTATCTGAGAGACAGTTACAAAATGTTTTCGTGGTTGCCAATGCCAAAAATGCCAATGTTCATTGTTCATTGAATTCTAACAACTGATCAACAATGTGAACTTTGATAAGCAGTTCTCAATAATCAGTTCTCAACAATTATTTGTTATTATTAAAGTTTAACATTATAAAATTAACAAAAATAATATAAGACTCATATCCTGGCAAAATAGCCACATGGTAGCCGAAAACTGTCTATTCCCTTCCTGTTCTCCCACCATTCCCTAGCTTGTCGTGCATTCTTTCCAAAAATCGGGACTTTTTAAAAACGTAGCTGGACACAGGACAAATTGTTAAAAATCAGTACTGTCCTACCAAAAGCAGGATGTCTGGTCACCTTAGTTAAGAGGGAAGCTGAAGAAATCAACAGTCCAAAACAAGCAGAATTTTGGCCTGTTCCTCCTCTGGTATTGGTTGAGCATTCTAAATCTAAAATAGTCCAAATCCCAAACGTTTTGAGCATGATGATCAAAGGAATTGCTCACTAGACATTTCTGATTTTGGGCTTTCAGATTTAGTGTGCTGAGCTGGTCAGTACAGCACAAATATCCCCAAATCCAAAGAGATCTGAAATCCCAAACACCCCGGATGCCGAGCACCTCAGATAAGGGAGACTCGTGGGTGGATTTTTCCAACAGAAGTGGCATGTTTGCTTGAGTTATTTAATGTCTCGATTCAAGACGGCATAATATAAACAATATGAATAATGCTTTTTTATTTGAAATGAGAATTTATAAGGACTAAGTGCATTGAAAAAGAATTATAAGCAACCCCCCCCCACCCCCGAACAATTGTGTTGAATGTCCCGTCAGTCTCAACAAGGAAGAGAAGTCAGCAGGTGTGGGGGGCGGGGGGAGATCTGGGCATCTTCCCACTCACAGTAAAAGAACAAGTGTTCAAAGGGAACATGTGCCCATAGAGAGTGTGGAAGAAATTCCTGATGATTAACGTGTGTGTATGTGTGTGTGTACATATATATAAAAGTTTGCTTTAATACCTTCAATTGTCACAAGAATACTTAAGATTAAATCCAGGCATTAGGAAATATACAACAGCAAAGTGGTACTGGCATAAAAATACACCTAAGAATGCTTCTACCTCTGCATCATAAAAATGTAGTCTAACAGACAATTCATAGAAATTTCCAAATTATCACCTAGCCTGAGATTAGTATTTTTTCGTAGTATCTTATAGTGAGCTGAAATGATCAAAATGGAGTTTATAAACAATGCCCTTCAGCTTAGAGGTGTCTAAGGAGTGCTTAACGTCAGGTATCATGCACACACCACACCAGCGAGCATCCTGGCTCTGCCTACAGCAGCGGGGGCCAGGCAGAGTGTCCCCCTGACACTGCATCTACACCGGTTTAAAGTCCCCCACAAACACTCTGACCACCAGTGCCGGTTAGATCTGTAGGGACAACAAGGAACACAGAGCCAGCCTATGACTCTGACCACTGGGAATCTGGTCCCCAGGAAGGTAAATGACAAGTGTCGATTTTATGGGGCATACTTCCCAACATGCCATCTCCCACACTGGGTGGTTCAGCCCAAAGGAGGGGAATGAGAGTAACGGACCATAGGAGCCGGCCTGGACTAGACCTGCTACTGTCAAGGGGATGCTGAGACAATACTTGAGAAACTACTAAAAAGCTGACCTGTCCTTGGTCTTTGTAGAACTTGCAGAGGCATCATCATCATGCATGAGTCACGGTCAGTGGACAGCAGGGCAGGTCCCAGTCTGTACTATGCCACACTGAGTCCTTGGTCTGTCTCCACACTAAGCCACGGTCTCATCTCAGGTCTGGACACGTAGGACGCACTTCCCAAGCCAGACTGTCAACTTGAAGGTCACCTCTTCTGGTTCACTGGGAAGCTGTGCTGCCTCCCATCTCTGCACAGCCCACCCAGATGTCTGAAAACTCTTAACACCATCCACACCTAGGCAAGCACAGGTCCAAACTACATGGAACTCAATGTCTGAACAGTAAGAACACTGGCAAAGTGAGCTTGAGAGAGTGACAATCAAAACTGTTCCCACTGAGCCACAACCTAGAACCCGAGCACCTTCAGATAGACTTTAAAGCTCTCCCCACTATACCAGACTCAAGTGTGCTAGGGTCAAAACATAGATTCACCCTTGGTAAGAGTAGAGGTACAGTAGAGGTCACAGAAGGCAGGGAAGAGCTACCCTGAGTGTCCCTACAGAGGCTAGAGCACCATGCCCAGGGACACAAAGTGCCTGCTAGGATCACTGCAAAGACTCCACTGGAACTTTTGTGTTTGGGGAAAAGCCACAAAAAGACCCCTGGCCAACCCTGAAGAATCACTGGGCAAAGAAAGAGATCTCTTCTTGAAAATGTTCAGCCTGACTTCAAGCTCTTTCTTCAACTTCTTTCCAAGAGCAATGGTTAGGCCCAGTGGAATCCCATGGAGGTCAGAACCAGCGGGACCATAGCAAGCAAGCCTGGCTGTCCAGGAGGCTGCAGCAGAGCAAAGACCAGAACCCAAGCTTTCAGGACACAGTGGTAGCAGGTAGCAAGGGCCCAGCAATGCTGCCCAACAAACACATGTGGAATGGGGACAGTCACTGAGCCCAGGGCTTCAGGAGGTTTGGGCTTTATTCTCGTTAAGGCAAGTGGCTGTAAAGAATGGTGCCCACGCTAGGGTTTAAACCCTAGAAGAGTCTACACAGAAAGAGATGTTTTATGGAAAAAAAGAGAAAAGAAAAAAAACAAAAACAGAACAAAACAAAAAACAGTTTTCAAGGGGTAGGACAGGGAGATCTGCCCATGGTGGTGCAGCTGGCCAGCAGCCTGGCCACACACCATGCAGGACTTCCAGTCCTAGCCCAGGCCCAGCCCAGCCTGGCCGAGTCCCAGCTCAAGTTCAGACCTTCCCACAGACCCAGCCTGGGCTCACCTGCCTCTGGGAAGAGCACACCCTGAGAGCTTAAGGGAAAAAGGATCAGCATTTCTCTACCATAAAGAGCACTAAGCCAATGCCAGCTTCATTTCGAAAGGAGAAAGCATCTCCCCACGCTCCGCCAACAAAGCAAACCCTGAAAACAGCCCTGCACTTGGTCTAGCAAGGAGAAGATGGGGCAGGAGAATTAACTTACCCGTGCTGGACATGTGGTTCACGCGGGCAGGATTCAGCAGCTCCACTGGCTGGTCTCGGCCAGAGAGTCCATCTGGAGAACAGAGAGGGCAATGGGCTTTAGAGACAGTGAGCATTTCAGTCATACCGCTTTACACTGAGACTGTGAGGAGCAGCTCCTCTCTAGCCAGGGAAGGCACATCTTTCCCAGTGGTAAAGGAGGACAGTTTACATCTATCATGGACTATTTGTGTTTGCCAAAGAAAATAAAAGACCTTTTGAAAATAAAATAGTCCCCAAGTGAGATACGGCAAATACAAATTTCTGACCTGAGAGCAAAGGCTTAGGAATTCAGGTTTACTTCTGTGTAGCAACCGCATTATACCTAATTGTGTTTATCAGAGACAAGTTTTTCTGTCAACCACAAGCATTTAGACAATAAAAACAAAGGTGCTCCTCTTCCTCATCCGATCCTGAGGGGCTGGAAGCCAACAGAAGTGCAGGGGGGCAGCAGGCGGCTTAGGCCCAATGCGCTTGGGGAGAGGCTTCTGAGCGTTTACGACTCACAGAACCCTTCTTTTTTTTTTTTTTTTTTTTTACAGTTTTTGGCTGGGGCCAGGTTTGAACTTTCCACCTCCAGTATATGAGGCCGGTGCCCTACTCCTTTGAGCCACGGGCCACCCCGGGACCCTTCTTCTGAACCCACTGTTAGACTGAGTTCAGCAGCTGATTCCATGTATTCAGGTTCTGCAGAGACAAGCCCAGGACCCATCCGCCACGTAAACCTGGCACAGGCTGGATTTAGATGGCCCTAGATTTCCTGTATTTTCCTGGATAGAAAAGAACAAAAACTCTGGCAAGATTTCCAGGAATCATACTTTTCTTTTAAAATTAGCTTCTTTTGACAAGTGGTGTAAAGTGCCTTGCAACAACATGCATATCATTACAGCTGGCCCAGGAAGGTCAGCTTCCTTACTGGTCTGCACAGGACACACACTCCCACCGCCAGGTCAGCAGACTGGAGGAAAACCTGCTTTTCCCAGAATGGATAACACCTAGCACAGCTGAGGTTCAAAACACAAGGACAAAAGCCATGGCCCCAGGTGCTCCTGAGAGATGATGCTAGCAGGGAGGAGATAAGTGTGGCCCCTGAGCTCTTGGGCAGTTCAGAGAGCCCCACGTGGGAAGCCTGGGTACCCCCACCCTGCCCCTAACTCTAAGGTGTCCAGATCTCAAGCAGAGAGATACCAGGTATGTTTGAGGGTGAGCTGACCCAGGAGGAGGAGGATGTGCAGGCTGGCTACATACAGTGACACCTTGGAAGCTACCACCAGGCCTAGATAATCATCTCACTATTCATACATTTCCATCCTGGGAATTGGCTGATGCTTGTGAAATAAAGCCTAGTCTCCTAAGAACCTTGATTGCTACTCAGAAAGAGACCTCGAGATAGTGGTAAAAAGCACCTTTTAAGTACATTCATTTATTCTGTTGAAAAATAAATTGAAAGTTCAAAAAGTATATTAAGTATTTTTAGAAACCCTGCTGTGATTGCAGAAACACTAAAAGATGCATTTGAAATTCCCAGCATAGCTGTGGTTTTCCAGGAGGAAGGGGTCAGCGGTGCAGTGCTGGGCAGACCACCTGCCAGTGCTCTCTGCACCTGCTCTGAGGCCACCAGCCAGGCCTGCTGGGGAGGATGCTGCACTCAGGTGTCCACCCAGCAAGTGCCTGGAGCTAGAAAGCTCTGAACCAAGGAGTAGAGAAACTGGCCCCAAGGTGGGGGCATAGTGGCTGATTTCTCAGCTCACAGGAAGACTTAATTTTTTGAGTTCAGGGTAGCTCCTGAGTCTGCCCCAGCCCCAGCCCTTAAAAGTCTCATTCCCCCAGGCCACATGCACAGGTGATGCACGGAAACACGTCACTCGGGCTGCATGGCAGGAGGGGGACACATCCAGTTTCAATCTAATCAACCCAGGGCACAGTGTGCCATCGCCCTGTCTTAAAATCCACATGCATCTCAGCTGAGTTTGGCTTCATCCATATAGGGTCTGGGCACTCAGCCTGGCTATGTCCCACCTGCTCTTAGAAGGACAGCGACAGTGCGTGTGCGCTGGCTGACCACCAACAGACCCTGCTATCTGCTGAGAGCATGGTGGGCTCCATATATAAGCCTACCCTTGAACCAGACATTTCCATCCTGAACCTCCCTGGGTGGGCACAGAACCCGCAGCTTAGGGCTCTATCTCAAAAGCTGCCCCTGCAGTGGACACGCGTCTGGAGTCTTCTGCACTTCTGACTGAATAGCTACAAATCACTGGTTTCCATGACTACCCCCCCCCGCTCTATTAATTTGACAGGACAGCCCATAGAACTCAAAAAAACACTTTGCTCATGTTCATGGGCTTATTATAAAAGGTGCCAATGAATGGCCATATGAAGGCACAGGAGGCAAGGTTGTCAGGGTCCTAATACCGCCGGGCATACCTCATCCCCTAGGATGGACACATGGTCACCAGCTATGTGCTTTAACAGCCCAATCTCCAGTCCCCACCATGTTGCCCAGAGGCCAGCAGATCCAACCCTCCAATGTCTAGGTCTGCCTCGTGACCAGCCCCATGTGACAGCTATGTGGGGCCCCATCTAAGTAACCCCATCAGCAAACACTCAAGAGATTCCCAGGATTTTAAGAACTTCATGCCCAGGAACCAGGATAGAGACCAGACACGTTCCCTCTCTACCTACATGACTCTGGGTCCAGCTGGCATCATAATGACCCACCAATGCAAACCCTAAGCCCTGCCATTTCCATAGCTTTGTAGAATGGTAGATGTATCTGAAGCAGATGCTGCTCTGACTCAGCATGTCAGTAATGAGCAATCTGCCTCTCAAGGAAAGGAGGAGGTATGAAGCTCTGTGCAAACAGCAGGATCCCCCTTATTACACAGGTACCTGGGAGAGACGCCAGCAGCTCTGATGTCATGGCCGGACAGTTGTGACCTGTAGCGCAGAAGCGGCACTAAACCCCTGTCTCTGCTGCCCTCAGCAATGGACCCTCAGGGAAGCACAGCTCCTGGTCCCTGCCATGGAGAGACGGCAGCAAGGCAGTAGGTGCAATGAGAAGCCAGAAACTACAAGGTGTTTTAATAGGGGAGGGGGCACAGTGACACTACCTGTGGGCAGCCCCAAGGAGGGCAGTGTGGAATGACTGTTTTCTGACAGGAAACAGAGCTTCAGGGAAAAGTGGGGGCAGGGGGCTGAGGATCTGATGTCAGACCAGACCCATCCCTCACAGCGACAGTTCCGAGTCTTCTTGTCAGCTGGTGCCACGGCCCGTGGCCCTGAGCCTCGGGGCCTCTGGAGGCTTAAATCCTAGCTCTGAAGACTCCACCTGACTCTACCCAAGAACTCCTGGCGGGGACTGTGGCCGGAGGTGTGTGCAGTCATGTGAGGACAGAGAGGGAGAGAGGGTTACCACTGTGGTGTGGCAACCAGAGCGGGGCTGAACCCAGCTGCGACCAACAAAACTGCACATCTAACACACTTCAGACGTGAGGCCGGACAAGTCCTGAACAGAGCAGGAGACACCGTGGGACGGCACTTTAAGGAGCAGGGGTGACAGGGCTGGCAGAGCTGGCTTCAGAGCCACCTGCAGCGGGGTGGCGGCACTTGGCAGGCCAGGCAGGTGGGAGATGTGGCCACAGCCGTGAAGGCACACAGGGCAGCTGCTGAGAGCTATGTTTTCAGATATCAGTCTGGAGTGAATCACAGTGAAATTATTTAGGAAAAGTGCAGTTTCTACATTCTCCTGTCTCTGTGTTGGAATTTCTGAGAATGAAGAGAAAACAGTGGTAAAAACCTAACATTTATAAGCAAGAAAATAAATCAAGACAGAGTCAGAATGACACCCCCTCATCACCCATGGCTGCAAGCAGGTTCTGTATCTGCCATTGCTTGGGAATCTATTTTTTATGCCCCAGTGGACAGGATGAAAGTACTAAGTATCCTGCAGTGGCTCAGGGAGCCAGGGGAGAAGGCACCCAGCTGGAGTGGAGGCTGTGGGAGCGCAGGCACCTTGGTGTTCTTATGACCACAGAATGGGGCCCAGTGAACTTCAAGCGCCTACAGGGTCAGCTGCAGCTGACTGCACCACCATCCCAAGGACATGGCAGAGGGATGCCACGCAACATGGAACTGATAGGGTAATAGTAAGAATTTCTTAAGATGCAGGACCAGGTAGATTACAGATGTACACATAAAATGGAAAGCCAGAAAACTTCTAGATGACAGTATGTTAACAAGATGCAGCTTACAAGAAGCAGCTTGCCACAGGGTTTGTTATGATCAAGCGTCTCCTGGAGGAGTAGGGCTAAAGGCAGGGTGTACTGGCTTTTCAGGATCCACCTAGGATGGACACAGAGGGTGTTTCTAGACAGAATCTTGGTCTTCTGGAGCCAGAGGAACATAACCTGCAATCCATCTGGCCTAACCAGACCCTGGATTTGGGGAAGGGCCCTGAGGTGCTGTGCAGATCGCCCAGAACCATGCAGGAAGGGCGACCTGGAAGCAGCACTGTCTCAGCTGGACCAGCTCCAGTTTGAAACTGAACATGGGCAAATGGTTACTTGTTGATGAAGACACCTTCCCCCTAGAGATTCAAATCATAAAAGCTAAACTCCAGACTCCTAGGAATTTGCTCTAATCCAGACTAAAAAAGAGAGAGGTAAGAGGAGGAGGAGAAAAGATAAGAGAACACCCTGAAGCGGGGGAAGGGGGGACAAGAAGGAGGGTGGCAGTGAGGGAAGGAGGAAGATCAAGGCCAGCGCAGCCCTGCCCTCCTCACTGCTCTGTGTGATCGGGGCATCAGGCAGGTGTGAGACAGCCCGGCCAGCACCCAAGGAGTCCAGCCACTATGAGACCCTGCTGTGACCATTCCCTCCCAGGGACAACTGAGGCACAACCCCCCCACCCCCAGCCCTCCTCCCCCCAAAGAACACAGGATCCAGACCATGGCACAGTTAACCAGCTGGGTATTTCTACAACAACTCTAACTTAATAGAACAAGACAAAAGTACTTTAGCAGGTACATATAAAAGGCCCAAGTCCTGCTCTGATACCTGTGGTTAAAGCAGCATTTACTGCGGCACCAGATATTATGTTTCTTAGGCCTGTAAAGACAGCATGGGAAGACCTGCGCACAGGTGCAGCTGATAAGGAAGCAGGAGGAACCGGGGCTGTGCACCTGCTCACCCAGGCACAGCCTCCTCCTCCTAAGTCACCCAGTCCTTCTCAGAGGACTAAGGGCCCCCACCATCTTCTTACATTGTAACTGCCTACTTTGGATTCAAACTTTTCA
The DNA here is from genome assembly GCA_963575145.1 of Galago senegalensis. Taxonomy (NCBI): domain Eukaryota; kingdom Metazoa; phylum Chordata; class Mammalia; order Primates; family Galagidae; genus Galago; species Galago senegalensis. The sequence goes on from CAUYTI010130811.1 coordinate 79,679, forward strand.
TCAACTTTTTTTCTCAACTGAGTTATCTTTTTCTTATAGAGCCAGAGGAATTCTTAAGAAATTCTTACTACTACCCTGTCAGTTCCACGTTGCAGACACCACCTCAAAGGCCATGTTCATCAGGTTATTCCTCTAGTGCTTATGATTTTGTGTCAGTTTCAAGAAATTCTCATCTACCTGGAGCTTGCACTGGTCTGTTAACGTACTGTCATCTAGAAGTTTCCTGGGTTTCCATTTTATATGTACATCTCTAATCTATCTGGTCCTGATTTTTGTGGATGGTATAAGTTAGGGCTTTTTTGATTTTATTGTTTTTGTTTTCCTATGAGAATAATCAAGTGTCCCCTCACCATTATGAATAAGTCCCATCTTTCATTAATTCTAAACCAAATCTTGGTCTCTTGGACCTTTAGGCGAACTTGTTTACTTACACATGTGCCAACAATTTTACAATCTTGAACACCATCATTTTATGGTAATTCTTAATACCTGGGAAAACAAAAAGCTCTACTTTCTTCTTCAGAATCATCTTGGGCAAAATTATTCCTTTATTCTGACACATAATTTTTTTTTTTTTTTTTGAGACAGAGTCTTACTTTGTCGCCCTCAGTAGAGTGCCATTGCGTCACAGCTCACAGCAACCTCCAACTCCTGGGCTTAGGCAATTCTCCTGCCTCAGCCTCCCAAGTAGCTGGGAGTATAGGTGCCTGCCACAATGCCCAGCTGGGTTTTTTTTGTTGGCTAGGGCTGGGTTCAAACCAGCCACCCTCAGTATATGGGGCGCCACCTCTGCCACATAAATTTTAAAATTAGCTTGTCGAGTTCCACAAAAAATAAAAAGAAAAACAGAAACTATATATACCCCTGAGGAGAAGAGAATCTCAACTCTACAGGGCCTGATCCATGAACATGGAATGTTTCCTCATTTAGTTTCCCTCAGTAAAGTTCCAGAGCTTTCTCAATATAGGGGTCTTGAATATCCTTAGACTTGTTACCAAATATGTCATATTTTATTTAGATTTCAATTTCTGTTTACTGGTGTCTGGATATATAGTTGATTTTTACATATTGTTCTACATCCTATAATATTCATTCCAATAATTTGTCTACAATTATTTTGTATTTTCTGCACACAGAATCACATCCTCTAGGAACAGTGACAGTATTGTTTGCCTTTCCAGACACCCTCCTTTTATTTCTTCTGCAGGGACTGCAGGACATCACTGAAGAGAAATGGCGAGGAAGGAGGATTCAGCCTGTTGCTGATCTCACCAGGAGTGTTCTCAGCATTTACCCAGGAGGACTGACACTGGCTGTAGGCTTCCGACAAGTAACTCTCAGGTTAAAGACTTTCTCTTCCATTCTGAGAGTGTCAGGTCTATGTTTAAATTACACACGCTTGCTTACTTTTATTAAACCTTTTTGCATCAATTCATACTATTAAATAATTTCCCCTTCCATCTGGTAATATGGCAAAATTTCTTTTCTTGTGTCAAATCAGCTCTGTGTTTCTGCTACACGAACGTGGCCAGGCTCAGCTGTTTGCGGGGAAGGAAAAGACCAGCAGTCACTCAGGTCTGAAGGAGCAGGGGCAGCATGGGACCCTACCACCTTCAGTTCTAAAATGTTGGAGACCTCAGCACCACACTTCAATGTTCTGTCAGAAACATAAGAAGTGGAGAATTCAGCTATAAGATGTGTCTGCCAGGATGTGGAGACAGGCGAGCCGTGCCCAGAGTGGCGTGTACCAGTCATATATAGACATCAGCCATGGCCCCATGGCCTCCACTGTAGCCCATCTTCCTGTCTATTTGCACCATTTTAAACAAACTTTTAACTTCAGAACAGTTGAAGGGTTTACAGAAAAGTTAGAAACAGCACCGTGCCCTCACCCTGGGTGCCCTGCACCTGCTAACATCCCCATCCAATGTAGCCGCTCAAGGAAGCCACACTTGACTGTGATTTCCTCAGTTTCCCCAATGTCCCTTTTCTGTCCCAGGACCCCATCTCAGACCCCATATCATTTAGTCCTCATGCCTCCACAGGCTTCTCCTGGCTGACACAGCGTCTCATACCTTTCTTGCTTCTAAGGACCTGACAGCTTTGAGCAGTCCTGACTGGGCATGTCCCAGCGTCCCTTACTGGGCTTTGTCCAAGGCTTTTATCATGATTAGCAGCAACTGGTGTTCTTGGGAGGAAGACCACAGAGGTGACGTGCCCTTCTCACCTCATCCCATCACACCCCTCCCTTCATGGGCATGTGCCATCTACGTGGCCCGTTGTGCTGAGGCAGTGGCTGCCAGGTTTCTCCTGGTAAAGGTGCCTTTCTTACTGCCGTTCCACACCATGTCCTTTGGAAGAATGTCAATGTATGTGGTCACAAGTTTTCCTTCCCCACTGCCTTCTGTGAGTTAATATGAGCACACTGGCTCACAGGAGGACACAGCAGGGGACACCCCAGGGTAGAGGGCAGCCTGGATTCTGGCCCCCAATAGACAGCAGAAGCCAAATTGCAGGTGCAGGGGTAGGGCAGGAGAGACAGGCAGGGCGGATTGAGAAGGGCCTTGGACGCCTGGACACACACTGCCTCTCACCTGAGCCCAGCTCTGGGCTCCTGGCTATGGTTCTCAGACTCGCCTGTGCATCTCTGAAGCAGGGACAACTGTACACCTACCTGGAAGGCTATATCAACAGTCACTGTGTGTCTAGGGGCCGCCATACACCAGCAAGCAGTATGTCCTCTGGCAACAAGAACAATGGTGTCCTGGCTCTCCTGCCTGCCACTCCCCTCCTTTGCATCTGTTTGAGCTCAATGCTAATAGAGAACTTTCTAGAAAAAGTGAAAGGAAACGGGGCCCACCCTCACCAACACCAGGTCCTTGAGGAGTAGGTTGGAGGGGAGGGAGCTTCTGTGCCCCCAAAGAGCACTGACCCTGCCCTGCCAGTGAGGGCGGAGGTGGCCTTGGACAGGGCAGAGCGAGCTTTTAAATCTGAGCCCAATGCTGCTCTAAGAGGGACTGGGTCTCCCAGGAGGTCAGGGCACCAAGCTGTGCCAAGCCCTGTGTGCGGGCTCATGCTCCAGAGAGTGTGCCTGCATGTCCTCAGAAGGCAGAGTCCCCACGTACATGTGCATGTGTCAAACAAACCAGATGTGAGAGAGAAAAGTTTAAAAAGCCCGTCTGCCTTTACAGCAAGAACAAAGCAATCACTAGGTTCTCTTATCTGGTGAGGACACTTGTTTTTCTGCCTGCAGGGATGGAAGCATAACCCTTTCTGCCGGGAGGCCTGGCCACAGGGAAGACAGCCACTGGACTACCCGTAGTAGCAGGTGTCTGTAGGGAGGATGCACGCCCAGGCTCACTCACCCCCCTCCGAGAGCCACCATCTCTGAGGTGTAGTGGGTGCACAGCTGGGCACAGACCCTCCCACACAGTGTGTATGTCAGGTGGAATCACTGGGGTGCTGGTTTGGATTTAGTGGCTGCTTCCTATACCTGCCCATGCAACCAGTACTCTGGTGCTCTTGTTTAGTCAATCCACAAAGGGGCTCAGGGATAGCAGTGACCTATTGGGTCAGCCAAGCACGCACATTCCCCCACCTCCTTCACTGGACTGGACACCAGAGAGGTGCCACATGCCTGCCAGCTGCACTTGCATATCCTGCTCCACCTACTGGAGCAGCCCCACAGCTCCGGGCCCACCTCGCCCTGTCCTCCATCCATTTTTCAGCCCTCACCCTGGCACTACCCTGGACCCACAGTAAATCTGTGCCCCTCCCCCAACAGAACCCCCATGTAGGTGCTGCTAAGAGCAAAGTGTATGGACCCATTATGTTTTGCTTTTTCTCAGCACATAGTACTGAAAACTACCAAAGTTCTCTAAGAATGCTTATGTTTGCCCGTGACATAAGAATTAAAAGAATTTTACTTTCATGATTAAGTGCTGTGACTTCCTTAGGAGCATCCCACATAGTTTATGTGCATTTACTAGAGAAAACAAATGGAAATGAATAAATGGAAAATTAATATTTCTCTAACAATGCTTTTTCCTTCAGAGTAATCAGGAATACATTTTAAAGGTTAAGGATAACCTGTGACGTGTCCCTGCTGTCTCTCCCCTTAGAACTACATCTAGCTCCAGCTAACACTTTGCAGAGTGAGGTCTGCGGAGACTATTACAGGGAGGTAGAGGCTACTGGTGCCCAAAAGTCCAAAAAGAGAAAATCCCTGGGACGCAGCCCCAGCTCCTTCATGGCCAGGAGAGGTATGCTTCAGACAAGCCAGCCAGGCCCAAGTGGGGTTCTGAACTGGACAAATGTTTGTTCAGGCATTGCTTCGATGCCCAGTACCCAGTGAACACAGCTGAGGCACAGACAGTGACAATGGAGTCATTTGTTGAGAGCAACACTGGATACTATCTGTCAGAAACACATACTGACGTATTTAAATGAAAATGCTGTGTCTCCTGGGGTTTGTTTTAAATTCTCTAAAAAATAAAGATGAGGGCAATGAAATGGGCCGGTGGGACACTGCGGGCCTCTGAAGGGGGAATGGCACAGGGTGGGTAGTGTCACACTAGTAAGGAGTCTCTCCTTTGTGTATGTTAGAAAGTTTTCATAATCGTATTTCAAGAGATGCCAAGAGTAAAGACCAGCTCTCCCCTCCCACTCAGCGTCATTAGTCTTTGCACAGCAGCTGTTAGGTGACCTGCCTACCTTCCTCCCCCAGCACTGTTCCTGACAACCTCTGGCTCCTCACCAGCGCTGTCTGAGCAAGTGCACCTGCCTGGTAATGCTTGGTCCACAGCAGACACTGGCCACCTGAGAAGGTGTGGTGACAGGACACAAAGCCCAGTCTCAGCCAAGTACAACCAAATATACAGGCGCCTCCTCCTGCCACAGCAGATCCCACTTGACATCCACCACAGAGCCCCAGGTGACACCCACCACAGAGACCCCAGGTGACACCCAACACAGCAGACCCCAGGTGACACCCACCACAGAGCCCCAGGTGACACCCAACACAGCAGACCCCAGGTGACACCCACCACAGAGACCCCAGGTGACACCCACCACAGAGCCCCAGGTGACACCCACCACAGAGACCCCAGGTGACACGCACCAAAGCAGACCCCAGGTGACACCCAACACAGCAGACCCCAGGTGACGCCCACCACAGAGACCCCAGGCGACACGCACCATAGCAGACTCCAGGTGACACCCACCACAGCAGACCCCAGGTGACACCCATCACAGAGACCCTAGGTGACACCCACCACAACAGACCCCAGGTGACCCCTATCACAGAGACCCCAAGTTAACATTGCCAGGCACTTTCCAACTTCTATGTCTTAGGCTGACTCGGACAAAAGGTACAAGTCCTAGGGACACCCCAGACACCAGAAAGACAGCCAGTGAAGAGGAGAGCAACATGGGACTCACCCTGGAGAAGAGTTGATGGCACATCACTCAGGAATTTTCCTGAGGAAAATTTACAAGTAGAAAAATGCTGCCTCACTCACACCTGTCTGAGAAACCTTCCACACCACAGGGAGTTTCGGTGACGAGGAAAAACAGAGCAAGGCTCTGCCCACAGGCTTCAAGGAAATGACCAAGGTCACAGGGAGTCTGGACTGCCCCATGGGGGTCCTAGTACAGAGCCAGGTGCTGGGTGAGTGACGGGTGGGTGACAGCGAGGACAGAGGCAGGTCTGCAGGAAAGAGGGCAGTTTCGTAGGCTAGGAAGGTCTAGGGAGGCCTGGGCTGCTCTCCGTGGCCAGACCTCAGCAGCTCTCCCAGAGACCTCCCTGGCTGTTCTCCTTTTCCCTAAATAAGACAACACAGAGAGACAGCTCTCAGCTGTCCCCACTGAGCCACGCAAGACCAGCTCAACCGTTCATAAATGATTTAGCAAATCAGTTGAAAACCTCCACACTTGCCTCTGAAAACAGAATCCGCCCCTGCTCCTGAGAGGATACCGTCTGCCCTGTGGAGAGGACACCATCAGGGAGTCACCACAGGGCTGTTCTGTGCAGCGCGGGGATTCAGGACGCTGCGAATCATGCAGCCTGTACTGAGCGCACCTGCAGCAGGACACAAGCTGGAGCTGGTGACCCACATGGACTGGTTTTATGGACAGGGTCCCTTTGATTAAGTTAATGACAGTGAGAGGTGACACAGCTATCAGCAAAGGCTGAAAACGGGCTCTGAATGGCCATGCTCTCTCCTCTGTCAGCCCGGCCTCACCTCTGTGAGAACCAAAAGGCACCTGTGAATTTGTACCTGCCAGTTCCACGTCCCTGCAGGTGTCCTGTTTTCTGAACTAGCACCTCTTAACCACCAAGCCAACAGAGCACAATTCCCACCTGAATTCAATTCTGCAATTCTGCTTCCCCCGGATGTGGAAAGACCCTGCCTAGAAACAGGCTCCTTCCCCTGGGGGTCACAGGGTCCTGGGTTTGGGAGCAGACAGGCCGGGCTACAGCAGTCATCCTGGGACCTAAACTCTACAGCTCAGTCTCCCCAGGGCTGAGTGTAGACGTGGCTGGTATGAGAGAAAGAAGGAAGAGCAGGAGAGAAAGAGGCTCTTACACACGGCCAGCAGGAGACTCTGCACCTCCCTCCTCGGCCAAGGCCACAGACATGTGATTGCCATGCCCAGGCACATGCTTCTCCTGAGATGACAGTCAGCAAAGAAAAACACTTCATGGGGGAACCATCCTTCCAAACTCTTCTAATCTACATTACAAGTCAGATAAACAGTGTCTGTGTAGGTGACAGCAAGGCAGAAAACAGATGCAGCTCTTGGGCAATGCACCACCAGTTCATACAGATAAACAAAGATGGCCACTTAGAGGCAGGGACCCCTCAGTCGGTAAGATAACCGTGTGGCTGGAGCCATTTGGGAGCCGCAAGGGCCCTGTCCTTCCCCACCCCAGCCAGACTGAGTTCAGAGTGTTACCTGTCCTCACTACAGAGAAAGGACCCTTACTATAGCGCTCCCTAGGTGACCAACTTGTGGTCAGCACCAACGGGGAGGAGGAGACTGTACAGCTGGGCTGGCCCAGAGTAGCAGCCATCAAGTGACAGGCTAGGCCAGCCGCAGTGGCCCTCCCACCAATTGTCTGCCCTGAATGCACTTCAGCCACCCACCAGGCGGCCCATAGGGAGATGTAAGCCCCCAGGCCACCCCCACATGGAGACATACAGCCTAGGCCACCCCCTAAGTGGAAACGTGCTCCCCCAGCCTTTCTGAGACAACACCTGCTTCAGTTCACTGCAAGTACCTTTCATTTTTCTAATCAGTTTTTCTTACCAGATTTTGCTAAACAAAAATAAACCTGCTTACATTTGAAACTAGAAACAATAACTGTCAATTCTTTTGGGGCACGTGTCTGAACGTCCCACAGGCGCCCGTGTAGTTCTCACCTGGGAGATAAGTGGTATAGAGACTTTGTCCCCATTGTAGAGATGAAGAGACTCAGTCAGGGAGGTATGAAGGGCATCTTGATCAGGCTGAGGACACATTTTCAACACAAAGTCTTTCCCACCCTGCTGCCCCCACTCACACACTCATTCCCCCAGGCTCCTGCACTGGCTGCTGAGTGGCCACCCCAGTGCTTGGGCTCCAGCCTGTGCCCTGAGCTTCCACTCGTGTGGGGGAAATGGCACACAGTAAACAGACCATGTGGTAGCCTGAGATAAAACCACAGGGGTACACAAGTTGGTTGGGGGCAATCCTGGAGACAAAGCCATCCAAGAGGGCCCTCTGAGGTGGGACACTCAAGCAGAACACAGATACACAAGTGGGAAAGTCACCTTACCCAAAGAAGAACATGCCAGGTGGAGGAATAGGAGGGCCCGGCTGTGAGGCATGGGGCCAGGACACGGAGGATGAGGTCTGAAGGCCACCGTGAGGCCATTACGTCTGACATTGTGGACACCAGGCCTGAAGGCCACTGTGAGGCTTTTACATCTGACATGGGGGACACGAGGCCTGAAGGCCACCGTGAGGCCCTTACATCTGACAAGGGGACACGAAGCCTGAAGGCCACCAGAGGCCCTTACATCTAATAAGGGGACATGAGGCCTGAAGGCCACCATGAGGCCCGTACGTACGTCTGACTCGTACTTTGCAGGGTCACTCCTACTGCAAAGGCAGATGGCCCAATGGGTGCAGGATGTTACCATAGGGGTCTGGACAGATGGAGGGAGAAGGATAGCTGGTCAATGTCTCAGAGGTCCAGGGCTGGAAGAGGACAGTTGCCAGGGGAGCTGGGGGCTACTTCGATTTGGGCATACCTAGAAAAGTGGACCTACCAGGGCTTTCTGATGGACCCGGCACAGGTGTTGCCAGGCAAAGCCACTTGCTAGGATGTGGGAGACAGAGAGGCTCACTGGGGGGAAGAAAGCAGGCATCTGAGATTGCGGACTCCATGGGACACGATGACCTAAGAGACCCACGCGCCACCATGACAGCGAATGGCACTGCCAAACTGCCTCTGACCTCACTCCACAGCTTTCTCAGGAGAAAGATCAATATTCAGGATCTGTGTTAAAGGTTCAAAGTTTGAGTCATCACATTCTCCACGGCACTTGTTCTAGTTTAACTTCCTCCCTCCCCAGCCAGTCTGTGAGTGCCAGCTCTCTCCACAATGCGGTTCACTGCTGTCCCTAATCTCCATCAAGGATCCACCTCACATTGGTGCAGCCTGTGTCTTGAGAAATACTAATCTCTTTAGCTGAGCTGCCAAAAGAAGAAGGAGCTTACTACTAAACGACATGCATTCTACCCTCAGGTCCCATGCCAGGAAGGGAGGCCACACGCATAAGCAGTGAGACGTGTGGCACCTGTGCCCCCAGCTGCTTTTACCCCACACTGAAACACCTTCTCTGCCTCGGGGCAGCCGTCACCTGGAAGGTGACTGCGTCTGCACTGCTGCCTAGTGAGTTAATGTCCGTGACAGCCACCACAGCCTCCATCACAGTGAGCAGTTCCGTGTCTGATGCACAGATGTCCTTCGGTTAAATGACACACCCCGGTTTAATTTCATGTCTCTGACCAATGTTATCAGGACCCAGGTGCACTGCAGTTATCACTGAAGTGCTGAGAACTTGGCAGACAGTGGCACATTCTGCCCTCAAGAGCCACAAGTCCCAGGCCCTAAAGGGGAAATCCAGGCGATGACATTGTGGCATCCTCAGCACCCAGGTCTCCAACCCTGACAATGGCTGACCAGAGACCCTGGACCACCCTGCTAGAACACACAGGAAGGAACAACAGACTGCAAACTCAGGATGTGACGTGACTCTTAATGACCAACCCAAGGTGCATGCCTCCCCATATCCAGCTCTACATATTCAGCTTTGTGTCCCCTTTTTTCACTTGGGTGCTGCCACTGGCTCAAGCATCCAGAAATTCATCTTGAATAGAAGGAGAAGGTGCAGAATCCACACTGCAGGCCCCTCACCTGGAAGGACCGGAAGTGCTGGTGGCTCAGCACGCACTAGTAGCAGGGACACTGGACACTGGGCTTCCTCTAGAGAAGGGGCTGTCTCGCTCTACCACCAGCCCAAGATCTGACAGAAAGGATTACTTTGGGAGCTTGGCCCTAGACAGTTCGGGCAGGACCTGCACCCCAAGGCCACAGCACAGAAAGAGAACAGAGGACTGTCACAGCACTGCCCCAGAGAACAGGTGCCAAAGATGGGAGTCCTCCCGTACCACCACGCAAAGGGCTCCTGCGCCACCTGCGTTCACACCTGCACTGCGAGTCACAGATGCAGCCGGCACATCTGGAAAGAGATTCCGGGCAGGCAGATGGCCCAATGGGGGCTATCAGCTCCTTTTAGGGCCCGTCAGTGTGATTTTATGGTTTCTGTGCCACTGGCTTTAAAAGAGTTCAAGAAATTTTATTTTTTATAATTTTTTGTACCATACCTAATAGCATATCTAATTTCTAAAATTAAAAAAATATATACTTCAAATAGAACAGATACACAAATTACATCATCAGACACCACAGCTGCCAGCACTACAGGTGCCCTGGAGAAGAGCCGATCTCCAGGCCCCCGTCTGCAGCCCCACATCTCCCCTCTTCCTCCCCTCAGTTCCACTGCTGTGTAAATGGAGGTATAAATGTGCAGCCAAGAAAATCAAGTCATTATTTAAGAACGCCTCAGCACTCCCAGCATACTCCTCCTTCCAACAAAATTAGCTTTATGGATCCTCTGTAAACACAGTATGCATGACCAGCCTGAGTAAGAGGGAGACCCCATCTCCATAAAAGAAAGAAAAAATCAGCTGGGTGTGGCAGGAGCCTGTGCCCAGTTACTTGGGAAGTGAGGGAAGAGGATCACTGGACCTCAGGAGTTTGAGGTTGCTGTGAGCTATGATGAAGCCACAACACTCCAGCCTGGGCAGCAGAGTGAGACCCTGTCTCAAAAACAAACAAAAGGCATATAATCTGCAGAAATCACACTGTGGTATTATAATTGTTATGCACAGTATGAATACACTCTACAATTCACAAGTTCCCCAAACCAAGACTGACTAATCTTATTATTTCTTTTTATACAAGACAAGCTTCATTTTCTAAAAATACAGTAATTTCTTTGTATAATGTTCTATTTTAATCTTCTAAAAATAGACCTAGTGCCAGGAGAACCAATTTGCTGCTGGGTGTTGACTATGTGAATGTCGCTGACAGGATGTGGATTCTGCCCTTTCTAGACTTGGCAGCTGGTGGCTTCCCCAAGATGAATTCGGCAGGTGGCACCAGGGCTCTGGCTGGGAGTGTGGGAGCCAGACTACCTGGCACCAAAGCCAAGATCTACTCACAACCACCCTGACACCACACAGATGACATGACCAGTCTGGGCCTCACGGTCCACATCTGTCAAATGGGCACACCAATGCCCTCCACCTTGCAGAATGGGGGAATCAAAGTGCAGCACCCTAGGACACAGCCCCAGCTATAGGAGCAGGTCCCTCAACTTCTCCTCCCACCAGCAGATTCACCAAGAGCTTCTCATGTGTTAATAGAAAATTAAAGAGGAAAATCAAAACACACAGGGGAAACAGCAGAACAAAAGGGAAGCTGCCGCCTCTGAAGTCTGCTCGCCCACAGAAGTTCCTCCTCAAGACAGGTGAATGGGTCTGTGCCTGTCACTGTCTCTCCATGCTTGTCCTTCAAAGGATGAATGCTGCCACCATACCAAACTGGAGAGAGCAAAATTGGTCCAAATAGCAGGTACATTAAAATGTTTTCAAAACAACCTATCCAAGTTTCAAACTTTCATAGGTCTAAGAACAGGAATATCCAAAATTTTAGACGATAATCCTTTATCTTGTCTGTCATATGAAGGAATTATTTTTGAATGAAAAAAAGTAGAAATAAAATAATTTCTCTCCTCCGTCCCCACACTCCCTTCCGCGACCACTCTCTAGGAGGGCCCTGCCACCTCATGCCCCATCTACCCTTGGTTGCATGATGGAGACCCCACCTGGTAGGCTACCTGCCCCCTACCCCAGCAAACTGCCTGTGCACCTGCCGTGTGTCCAGCAGAGAGGGGACGTGATGCATCACATTGGAGGCTATGTTAGATTCCTGACTATTTTCATGTTCTCCTAAGATACTACAGTTCTTAGAACAGGCCCACTACCCATGATGCCCTGGGAGACCCAGATGATAAATCCTGCACCACTGGATTAGTTACTCACAATTGGAGGAATCACAGGGCAAAGGAAGTCCCCAGAAGTAAACCGAAACCAAACAAACAGGCTGCTCTTCGCCATCTAAAATGAACCTTTCTGCACTGACCGGACAGGTACATGCGGCCATCTAGACACAAATGCCTCTGTAATCACAGGCTCAGTAACAGCTGGCCTAGGGTATAACCACAGACACGCAGGATGACGGGCAACTCAGCTGTGAGAGGAATTGGACAACAACAGTGGCTCGACCAACGCTCCTTGCTTTGAGCCTCTCAGTTAGCAGAGACACCTACAGCAAAAACAATTAGACTTCAGGAAACATCGTCCCAAAGTAATGTAGAAAATACAGAGTAAATTGTGACTAAGGTTCTTAGACCTTGTTGGACGGAAGTGGTAGGGATTGCCGACAATCCACTTCAAGAAGGGAGAAACAGTGACTGTAAGAATAAAATCCTGCCCCAATACCACATTCAGAGTTGAGCTCAAGTGAAGAAAAGAAGACCTCAGTTACGAGGAAGGAAACAAACCAAATCAGGCGTACTGGGCACATACACTGAGCCCCAGCCCTGTGCCCGGGCCCAGGAGGCATCAAGATTGGACCCAGGCACCATCATCCAAGTGGCAGGAGGTGTGTGGTTCAGGGCTTACATCACAGTCTTTGAGTAGTTCTAGAATCCCAGGTAAAACTGCCCAGAACCTGAGAAACCCAGGAAAATAAAGAAAAATGGCTCTTTAGAGATGTGTGTACAATCCTGGGAGTAGAAGACACAGAAAAGAAAGGGAAGGAAGGAAGGGCCTGAGGGACACAGGGATGAAGAAAAGGAAAGAAGCAGATGGAGGGAGAGAGGGAAGAGAAGAAGAGACAGAGGAGGGAAGGAAGGGAGGAGAGACAGAGGAGGGAGGGTGAGGGAGGAGAGACAGAGGAGGGAGGGAAGAGAAGAAGAGACAGAGGAGGGAGGGAAGGGAGGAGAGACAGAGG
>CAUYTI010130814.1:0-24189 GCA_963575145.1 Galago senegalensis
CCCCCTGGGTAGAGTGCCGTGGCATTACAGCTCACAACAACCTCCAACTCCTGGGCTCAAGCGAGTCTCTTGCCTCCGCCTCCCAAGTAGCTGGGACCACAGGCGCCCACCACAACGCCCGGCTATTTTTTGGTTGCAGCCGTCTTTGTTGTTTGGCGGTCCAGGCTGGGGATTCGAACCCGCCACCTTAGGTGTACGTGACTAATCAGATGTTGGAAAGGGAAGGACTTAAGAAAATGCAAATGATATAATTTGAAGCATAAAAATTTTTAATTTTGAATCATCATTTTCTTAAGTCCTTCCCTTTCCAACATCTGATTAGTCACAGATTTCACTCACTCTGCCTTGGAAATGTTTCTGAAATGTACCCCAACAACCAGTGTCTCACACAACCTCCCTGTCACTTCTCATCTCAATTGAAGCAGTAGCCTCCAACTCCTCCTCTCTTTTCTACATCCCCCACATCCTACTCAATCGAACCCCCAAGTGCCTCCAGAAGGATCTTCCTGAAACACAAAATGAGCAGATCAAAGCTCTATTGGCCTCTCATTCCTATTGTAGCAGTTCTTAAACTCCTCCAATAAGAAGAATACTTGAGCATTTTAGAAGTTCAAATTGCAGGTTCACAGTCTGAACATAATTAACAAGACTCCTTAGGGGAGAAGCTTGGAAATCTAGCTTTATAACTGCGCCCCCCCCCACCATTGTCATTCTTGGAATGGTTTGGCCTAGGGCCATGGTTCTAAACCTGGGTTGATTCTGTCCTGGGGCCGTTTGGCAATGTCTGGAGATATTTTTGGTTGTTATAACTGGGGACGGGATGTTACTGTCACCTCTTGGCAACAGGGAGGCTGCTCATCCAGTGCACAGGGCTGCTCCCATAGTTACTGGCTGCAAATGTCACTCATGCCAAGTTGGGAAATGCTGGCTGAGGACATAAAACACAAACTTCTGCCTCTGAGGACAGCCAATTATTCTCTATCTCTATCAAATGTTGATTGCTCGATAACAAACATCCCAAACCTAGGAGCTTAAAACAATGATTTATTATCTATGATTCAGTGAGAGCACTGTAAAATTCTGCAGCTGGTCTTGCTTGGGCTCTCTCATAGAGAAACTGGATGTGACAGTTGTGCTGTGATGTCTGTTCATCTGGGCCTCTCCTTCCACATGGTCTGTCACAGCACGGAGTTTTCTGAGATACAGGGGCATGAGCTTGGTCTGTCTCAGAAATCATATAATCACACTTCTGCCATATGCTAATGATCAAAGAAGGACTGAAGATTGAGCTACCTTTGAGGGTTAGGGAGATGAAGTCTACCTTTTGAGGCACAGAACTTACAAAGAATTTATGGCCAATTTTAATCCATTGCACCAACCTACCATTTCAAAACTATCCCCTAGGGTGCACCACTTCTAACTAACCCTATGTCATGTTGACATAGTGTCTTAAAATAGTTAAAGGATGTGGATGTGCTTCCGGCCACTTCCTACCTCTGATTACATTCAGGGTGCTGGCCCTTTGTGTGACCTCAGCCTGTGCAAGTGCTCTCTTCTTGTCCCTACCAAACTCCTCTCATTCCTTAAAATCCAATATAAATGCCTGCTTCTTGGTGAATGCTTTATTGACTCCCACAGGAAAATTAGGGCTTCTCTATTCTGTGTCTTCACGCATTTTACTATTCTGCCTTCTGCAACAGTACTTACCATGTTCAGTTAAAAGTTGTCTGCCTGAAAGCATGCCTCCTCACTCATTAGACCAGAAACTTATTTTTTCTGACAATTTATGGGTTTTTTTGTGGATATAAGAGTGTAACAAATATATCAAATACATCAATCCTCTCCTTCCCCGTGGTCTTGTATGAGCCCTTCTTTTAACTTTTCAATCACAATAAATTCTATAATAGATCTGAGTTTTCCCTCTAGTCTTGTTCTTCTGCTTCAGCAGTGTCTTCATTCAAGAGCAACAACATTTTTTGTTTGTTTGTTTGTTTTGAGGCAGAGTCTCACTATATTGCCCTCAGTAGAGTGCCGTAATGTCACAGCTCACAGCAGCCTCAAACTTTTGGGCTTAAGATTCTCTTGCCTCAGCCTCCCAAGTAGCTGGGGACTACAGGTGCCCACCAAGCCAGCTGTTTTTTGGCTGCAGTGATTTTTGTTTAGCTGGCCTGGGCTGGGCTTGAACCCACCAGCTTTAGTGTATGTGGTCTGCACCCTACTTACTGTGTCACTGGTGCAGTGTCTTTCAACCTTTTTTGCCTCGTAGCACACTTGAACCTAGTTAAACTTCCATGGCACACTTAAATTATGTTGTCAAAAAAAAAAAGAGTAAAACATAAGAATATACTTACTGTGCTTTGAACTTCTTTGGAAAATGATATAATTAATAATAATTACAAATTTTCACAGTGCCCCTAAGATCCTTTTGTGGCATACTGTTTGAAAATCACTTTATTACAGCAATAAACAAACATTTGTAAACTTCTTGTTAAACTTGGCAAGAGTGGAAGTGAAATCAGGAACATATTAGTCCAAGTTTATATAGATAATGCCATGAAGAAAATGGCAGTGTACAAATAGATTAAACTGAGAAGAGAGAAAGTGTCACTGATGAAAAGAGGTGAGTGCAGCTGGTAATGAGCAGAACTGATGAAAACGTTTCAATACTTCATCAAATTGTGCATCAAAATTGTTGGCTGACTGTGAGAAGCATAGCAGACCAAATAAACATCAAGAGGAAAACAGTAACTGAAAATCTTCACCAGCAGCTATGGCTCTTGCATCACAACAATGCACCAGCTCACACAGCACTATCTGCGAGGAATTTTTTAGCCAGTATACCAATAACTGTATTGAAACACCCTCCCTACTCACCAGATCTGGCCCCCAAAGACTTTTTTCTTTAAAGGAAATATTGAAAGGAAGACATTTTTGAAAACATTCAAGGGAATCAAGGGTAAAATGACAACAGTTTTGATGGTCATTCCAGAAAAAGAATTCCAAAATTGCTTTGAAGGGTGGACTAGGTGCTGATATTGGTGCATAGCTTCCCAAAGGGAGTACTTCAAAGGTGACCATAGCGTTTTTTTGAAATGAGTTCACAAACTGAATTTTCAGACTTCATAAGGAGACCCTGTCTCCAAAAAAAAACCCAGAAAAATTAGTCAAGTGTGTGGCATACAACTAACTAATGAGGAGGTTGATGCAAGAGGATTGCTTGAGCACAGGAGTCTGAGGTTGCACTGAGCTATGATGACACCACTGTACTTTAGCCTAGGAAACAGCAAAACGGTCTCAATAATGATAATAATACAGGAGCATTGGTTCATTAATTATAACAAATGTACCATAAAATGTTAATAATAGGAGAAATAAGTGTATATATGAACTCTCAAAAATTTTATTTTAAACAGTAAAACTTTCAGTAGCCCCTTAGACACCCCTCTATACCCATTTCCTCTCCAATGAGCTTGCATGAGTGACCTGCCTTGGATGGGCCCTGGGCTAACAGACTTCCCACTGACTGCTGCTAAGGCACATCCTGTTCAGTGAACAGGATCAGTGGAGGCCCAGCTGTCTGATGCGCAGCAGACAGTATGCTGATGTTTTCTGTATTCCCATCTAAATACTCTTCTTCGTGTTTTCCCCCAACTCTGGGCCCTGAGAGGCTGGCCCACATGGACTTCCTCAGTGAACATCCTTGTCCTTTAACCTCCAGTTGTACTTGGTCCATAGGATACAGGAGATGAGAGGGAGGGAGTAGCATAAGGTTGAGTTATTTATTCTGGGTTCTAGCCCTCCTGAGTCACAGTTTTGTGACTTGCTTTTACCAAAGCTCCTGTTGGTGGCCTTTCCCATCCAGTTATTCTTTATACATTCTAGTAACAGCTTCTTCTCTCCATGCCTTATCAGTCCAAAGCACACCGGTAACGCCTAGTAACCCCACCAGTGCCCTGGGTACTAGCCAGATGTGTGCTTGCCCCAGCATGGGCCCTCGATAAATATTTATTAAATGAATGAAATAATAACATGTTAACGTTAGAAGAGTTCCTAGTGACACTATAACTAAGGACAAACTATGACACCTTCAGTTTATCAGGAGAGTGATCTGAGTTGTTTTATAATAGTTCTCTAATCCTCAGTCCCTTTAGAAATAATAATAACTTCCTTACTAAGTTGATTACATGAAAAACAGTCTATGCAAAGTGCTCCACACAGTGTCTGGCACAAAAATAAATGTTCAGTAAGCAGTACTTATAAATGTTATCTAATTAGTTATCTAATCTGGCCATGGCTAAAGTTAGATGGCCTTTTGAAATAGATAAATGAGTTTGGACGCAAACAGATTATTATCAAGCAACCAAAAGTGGCAAGCAAAGTTGTAAACATGTTCAACTCAACTGGTAAGCAAAGAAATTAAAAATAAAACAACAGTGAGATAGCATGTCTTGCCTCCCAAACTAGAAGATTACCTTAAAAATACTTTTTTTTTTTTTTGGTAGCAATGGAGTCTTGCTATATTGCTGGGGCTGGTCTCAAACTCCTGGCCTTAAGCAATACCTCCTGTCTTGGCCTTCCATAGTGTTGTGAGATTATAGCCATGAGCCACGACACCTGGACTGGTTTAATAATCCTAAAAGTAGAAAGGCACACTGGAAGACCGGCATACGGCCTACAGATACATGAAAAAATGCTCACCATCCTTAATCATCAGAGAAATACAAATCAAAACTACTTTGAGATATCACCTAACTCCAGTAAGATTAGCCCATATCACTAAATCCCAAAACCAGAGATGCTGGCATGGATGTGGAGAAAAGGGAACACTCCTACACTGCTGGTGGGAATGTAAACTAACACATTCCTTTTGGAAAGACATCTGGAGAACACTTAGAGAACTAAAAATAGACCTGCAGTTTGACCCTGCAATTACTTTGTTGGGTATATTCCCAGATGACCAAAATCGCATTACAAGAAAGGTATTTGTATCAGAGTGTTTATTGCAGCCCAATTCATAATGGAAGGTCATGGAAGAAGCCCAAGTGCCCATCAATCCACGAATGGATCAACAAACTGTGGTATATGTACACCATGGAATACTAGGCACCCATTAAGAAAGATGGAGACTTTACATCCTTCATGTTCACATGGATGGAGCTGGAAAATGTTCTTCTTAGCAAAGTATCACAGGAGTGGAAGAAAAGTATCCAATGTATACACCTCTATTATGAAATTAATTTAAACCTTTTTATTTGAAAGCTATAACCTAATAACAACCTAAGGATACGGGGAGGGGGCAAGGAGGGGGGAGTAGGTGGAGGGAGAGGGATTTGAGGGTTCACTTCTGTGGTTCATCTTACAAGAGTACAAGTGAATCTTTCTATGAGTAGAATATGAACGTTTTAACACAATAACTAAGAAAGTTACATGAAGGCTATGTTAACCAGTTTAATGGAAGTGTCTCGGATTGTGTGTGAAAACACCACACTGTGCCCCAGAAGTGCATTAATGTACACAGTTACCATTCAATAAAAAAAAAGAAAGAAACAAAAATTAAAAGACAATGCTAGTGTGTCGAATACTGCTTTATCTAGTACATTGACAACTAAAATAAAAACAATTAGTCGTCAAGGTAATGAAGATTATTTATCATTTAGTTTCATATGTAGTAATGGAAATCTACTATGTCCTTCATGTGTAATTTGTGACGAAACATCAGCAAATGAAGCTATGGTTCCTAGCAAATTAAAGAGACACTTACCATCCAGACATTCCCACTTATCTGAAAAGCCAGTGGAATATTTCAAACAATTTGCACTCAGCAGTACTATACAAGCAAAAATGTGGACCAAATATTCAACTACATTAGATAAAGCACAGGACGCAGGTTACTCAGTTGCAGAAATGTAGCTAGGAAAATGAAATCTCATACAAGATGCAGAATCTATTATTTTACCAGCCTGCTGTGCAATTATAAAAATGATGTTTGGAGAAGAATGCAAAAGGAAATTTTAACAATCTTACTGTCAGATAATATTTCTCAGAGTGTTAAGGATTTATCTAAAAATATAAAATTTCAAATAATATCGCACCTTACAGAAGTAAACATATTTAAAATTCAGTTGGATGAATCTGCTGATATCAGTGGTAAACCACAACTGTTAGCATTCAGTAGATTTGTGTATAAATAAATCATAGAACAATTTTTATTTTGTCAACCACTCCAAATAATAACAAAAGTCCATGATATTTTCAATGTGATCAATAATTACTTTAATTCTAATAACTTGTCTTGGGTTTCTAAGTGTTTGTATGGATGGATTCCCATTTATATCTAGAGGTATAAAAGGATTTATTACACTGGTGAAAAGGGTGAATTCAAAAATTTTTACACAGTTTTCTATACAGAGAAGTGCTGGCATCAAAATCATTAATTCCTAAATTACAAAATGTCCTAGATGACACTATTAAAGTTATTAATTATATAAAAAGCAGGCCACTGCAATCAAGATTATTTACAGAATTATGCTCCTCAATAGATGCTTCTCATATGCGGCTCTTACTGCATTTGAAGTGAGATGGTTATCTTGAGGAAGAGTTCTATCAAGATTTTATAAATTAGAAAAAGAAATATCAACCTTTTAAAAAATGCAACATTATTAAATAAGGTGTGACAAAGTTTGATGTAAGAAAGTTGCACTCCTTGCAGATTTATTTCAGTTTTTAAATACTGAATAAGTGTATGCAGGGAAATCACAAAAATTCTCTCACATCTACAGATAAAATTAATGCTTTCAGAGAAAAATTACTGCTCTGGAAGGAAAGAATTAAAAGAAAAAATGCAGTAACAATGTTTGATCTAGTTAAAAGGTATAAACTGGATAAAAATCTTATTTAACAAATTTTACAAACTTTAGATTTATTATACACACTTTTTGAAAAATATTTTCCTGCACCCACACTTGACATAACATCTCTGGATTGAGAAATCCCTTTGTTTTAAGTGTGTGTCAGCAAATTTAAATATTATAGAAAAGGAAGAGTTAACAGAAATAAGAAATGACAGAAGATTGCAATTAAAGTATTCAACAATAGATATTAAAACCTTTTGGTGGGCAGTGCCCGTGGCTCAAAAGAGTAGGGTTCTGGGTCCATATGCCAGAGGTGGCGGGTTCAAACCCAGCCCTGGCCAAAAACTGCAAAAAAAAAAAACTTTTGGTTATCTCTCAAGGGTGAATATCCAAATATCGTAAAAGCCAATAGAAAAATGTCTTCCATTCTCAACAATATATTTGTGTGAAGCAAGCTTTTCTACAATGAATATTAAAAACAAAAATCAATCACAGCTAGAATCCTTGGAAGAAAATGTAAAAGTATGCCTGTCCAAAGTTTGACCTTGCAAAAAAGACATTCTAAAAAAAGTCAAGCTCAGATATCTCATTAAAAGTTAAATTATAATAAATGGAAAGATAAATAAATATGCATAAGTTTTTAAAAGAATTTTAATTGTTATCTTCTTGTTACAAATTATAATAAATTGTTTTGCTTTAGTTTTTGGCCATGATGGTGTATTTTGTTTGTGTTAATAAATAAATCCAAAAGAAGTATATTTTTTTACTCTTTTTTTTTTGATCAACATAATTAAGTGTGCTGAGATTATAGGTTCGGTGTGCCATGTGATTAAAAAACATTGAGAAATACTGGTATAGAGGGAAGATAGGCATTCATGTAATAGTCACACAAATAAATATAAAACAGAAACTGTGATGATCGTTATGATTTAAAACGGTATCTCTGTGGAAATAACTTTGAGTTGGGATCTGAAAATAAAATAGAAATCTACAGGGCAGACTCATCTCAGATATCATCTGAGTGTTATGCTGCTTAAGGAGAAGAGTCTTCATGTAAGAGTAGACAGTATGAACCAAGGCCCTGAGGCAAGAGGGGCTACAATGCAGTTAGGGAACTGAAAGAAGATTGAGGGTGCCTGGAACACAGAAAGCCTGAGAAGCTGGGAATGAGTTGAAGCTAGAGAGACAGGCATAGTCAAACCATGTCAAGTGGAGGATTTCAGTTCTTATAAATCCAGCAGCAGAAAGGCACTGAAGCAGAATTTGGTAAAGAAAGTCTGATATGAATCAGATTTTCTGTCTACTCAGTGGTAAACAAATTGGTGGAAGCAAGAGATACGTGAGAACTAAAGTAGTGGCAATATACATGGAGATTAGAGTTTCTGAACTTACATAATATCATGAGCACAGAGAGCATCTGGGCATGGCAACAAATAGTAGCCTCTTAATCCATGGTGGTGGCCATGTCAGAACAGCACTGTAAGGATGGTGTAAGGATCGTCAGTCTTTATAATAAAACAATAGTTTTGCAGTAAGAACTAAAATGAATCTGTCTCTCTGCCTGCTTTCTTTATTTCTCTTGCTAGCAGCTCCCCCATCCACCCAATGGAGTTCCCTTTTTACAAACCACTGATGAGCCCAGCAGACCAAAAGAAAATGTAAATTCTTTCTCTTTATATTTCATCAGCTCTCTATCATTCATAATTTATTACTTCAGCATCAAGGGCTCCTGAGTGTACCAGATGAATAATGGGACATGAACATCAGGCCTAAGAATCAGAAACACCTGGCAAAATGTCTATCTTCAAACTTGATGGAGGAAAAACATGCACACAGGCTTCACATCCACAATACCTTGTGAATTTGACTGCAATTACCTTTTTCTCTTTGCCTGCCTTAAATTCACCAACTGCTTGACGTCAACAGTGAGCACTCTTTTCTTTCTTTGGACTTCCACACCATCTCACTCCTCTCTTCACTCTTTCTTCACTCTTTTTCCTCTCTCACTCCCTCTCTCTTTCTAAGATAAAATGAAGTCTATACTTTGATACCCTAATCCTGGCCTAGAGAAATTTTTTTCTCATCCCCTGTGGAGCACCTGCTAAACTTTCCACCCTATGAGAGGCCAAGAAAGTAACCTGAATCCACTCCTGATCAGTCTTAATCTTAAAAGAAAAACTTCACACAAATTAAATTTAATAAAGTTTAACCTGGCAAAGAGCAACTCAAGAATTGGGCATTCCCATAAACCAGCATAGGTTCAAAGTAACTCCAGAAAAAAGAAGTGAGATACAGAAATAGCTGGATTGGTTATAGCTCAGCATTTCCTTTATTTGAACACAATGTGGCAGCCTATGATTGACCAAAACTCTGGGATTGGTACAAGAATAGGTTACAGTCTGTTTTTACATCCAATTAAGGCACAGCTCACTATGAACAGAGAAACTTTTAGGCAAAAGTGAAAGTATATATAAGGAGGCAACTTTAGGCTGAATTTAATTTAACCACAGATAATGATGATGTTATGGCCATTTTATACCCTGCCCTCCCACCTCTTCTGTCCCACTGGTCAATTCAGTTACACTCTAGCTCCAGTCTGTATTTACCTCTCCTCTACTACCATCTCACCCCATTTATCATCAACCTCATCCTACAGCCTCTACTCACACTTAGCATCATTGAAGACAGAAAAGGGGTCTACAAGATGGAGTCTGAGAAGCTAAACTGAAGAAATACAGCTGACCTAGTTTGCTTAGCCTTCCCCACATACTTTCCATATTATCTAGTTAAAGTTTTGCCATGACTGTGAAGATGTTTATCATAAGAGATTTTGAGGAATTAGCCACATAGGAAATAGGTATTGTAATATTGGTAAGCAAAGGTTACTTTGATAATATGTTTTCTTTGATGATTCTCTTAGATATTATGCTGAAGTAAAAATTACCATTCTCTCATTTAAACAGTTTGCATTGTTAGAATGAAGACTACTTTGATGTTACTTCTTATCAAAGTTAAAATTTTCTAGGTTTGTTTCTTTGTGCTTCCATTATAAAAATCATTAGAATTATAACTGAGGCAGAACAGACTTTTAGAGATGACTCTAGATGTTCTCTAGAATTGCTGGTCTTCTGATAATAAAGCTAGCTGGACCTAATATTTCTCTTTTTGGCTAACAGTGATAGGCAGCCAGATCCTCTTCATCCAATAACAACATTACCACAGGTTCAATCAGGTCTTAAGCTCCATAACACTAGTATGAATCTCCAGGCTCTCAGAAGGAATGACCACTGAGCAAAGTACAGTCTTTACATAGAAAGGGAAGCTAATAGCTATTTTTACTATGCTTGCTTTCAAATTTATTGGAGGAGGGAGGATCAAAGTTAGTATCAAGGAGGCTGGTGGGTCATACAACTTGGGAGAGTCAGAAACTTAACTGTTCAGAACGTTAGTTCCCTTATGTGCAATAGCAGAATAATAATAATAATAATAATAATAACCATTTCTTCCTTCTTCATACAGGTCCTGTGAGATTCACACTAGGTGTAATAAAAGTAAAAGGTGTCTTATAAGACGTGACTTATTGTTATTACCATCTGTTGCTTTGTAATTGAAATTATTTTTGGAAGGAAATGAGACAACACAGACTCCTTGCTGAGGCCTATCAGGCTCCCCACTACCACTATCACCAGCATGGAAATACAGGAAAAATCTTCAGTCTCATCAAGGGAAATTCCAGGCAACTAGATAGGCTTGAAAAGTAAACAAGCAACCTGATGAGCAAGAAGACAGCATAAAAGTCCCCTAAGCAAGTTAGAGGCACAAGGTGTCTGGCTCCTCATGAAAATTAAAAGTTAACAGCTTAACATATGTTCTTGAGTTGTTTGTTAGAAACCCATATCTCCATTAGATGGAAAATGCTGATGCATAGACTTCAGATAAAAGGAAACTGAAGACTAAAATCTAAGTACCATTCTTCTAAATTTCTTCCTAAAGGGCCTAGAGAAAGTCACCTCTACAGATCATCAATCTTATCAAAACTGGTCACTCTGACACAGTATATTGTGTTTTGCTCTCATAACCTGACTCTGGCATAATATCACATGATAACTAACAAGTCTCCTTATCTTACCTAACTCATGTTAAGGCCAAACTTTATCATGAATTTCTGCTGACCTTTCAGACAAAGCCTTGATTCCCTAACCAATTTTACATCAAAGAATGTCTGAATCCATTTATTATTACCAGATGAAGAGGTTCTGGCCACCTGTCACTGTCCCCTGCCTTTAAAAACCCTTGCTTATAAGTCACTGTGGAAGTCAGATATTAAGTGAGAGCTGCCTGTCCTTGCTTGGTGCCCTGCAATAAATGCCTCATTTTCTCTTGCTGGAAATCCTGGTGTGTCACTGAGCAAGCAGACCCAAGTTCAGTTTGGTAACAGAAAGACATTCTGGTAATGGGTAGTCCTCCAAGGAAAGGAAAATCTGTAATTTCAGTGCTTTATTTAAAAAGGAAATGAACATTTGCTGAGGTCTTCCCATATGCTAAGCACTATTCTAGATAGTTTTGTATACATTGTATTATTCAGTCAGAAGACTTGCTTTTACAGACAATATCATATGTCTATTCAATTACTAAATTTTTCTTGGCTTTTATTTCAAGACAAATACAATTATTAAAAGTCAAATTTATTAATTATATATTGTTAGTGGGAAGGTAAGGGGAAACTTTCCACTCACCCTGAAAGTTTCACTGGAAGATAAATTCAATATAAGGCAATTTAATAAGAGAAGGGATTTATTTACCATGATCATACGGAGAATCACAGTGATTAGCCAATATACTAATAGAGTCCAGAAGTTCATATACCCTTATTTCAGAAAGAAAGCAGAGATGAAGAATATAGGTAATTCTGTTGATGGGTAATAAGTGGTTACTAGGCTAACAGATACTTGGGTTAATGAAAAGTTGGGGGAAAGAGATCGACTTGTAAATGATTCCTTTGGGAATTAAACTAACTTGAGAGGTAGATATTATATTTAAAATTATTTGGGCCAGGTCTGGTTGCATTCTTGATCTTCTTTCCTATAACATATTGAGATAATAGTAAGGGGAAGGGAAGTTGTTGTACTGAAGAGTCTAGTTTTTTAGGAAGAAATTGGGAATGTTCCTTCCAATGCCCGTTGATCTCTAAGGGCCTTTAATTCAAAATACTCTTTAGGTTGGGCGCTGTGACTCATGCCTGTAATCCTAGCACTCTGGGAGGCCAAGGTGGGTGAACTGCTTGAACTCAGGAGTTCAAGGCAAAGGCAATTGCAAAACCTCATCTCTACTAAAAATAGACAAACTAACCAGGCATAGTGGCACATGCCTGTAGTCCCAGCTATTCAGAGGATGAGGCATGAGAATTGCTCAAACCCAAGAGTTTGAGGTTGCCATGAACTGTGATGATGCCATGGCACTCTACTCAAGGCAACAGAGTGAGACTCTATCTCAAAAAATAAGATAAAATAAAATACTGTTTATACCAAGGATTAATGTTTTGGAGTAAGATTTCCTGAGCTCATTCATTTGCTTATAAATAATAACCCTTTAAATCAGTACAGCACTTGAATTTTTATAAAAGCCTTGTTCAGTCATTGTTGTGTTTGACTGTCTCAAGAAAATTCAATTATTAGCCCTACTTGACTATGAAGTAGAAATAGAAAGAAACTGAGGCTGAGAAAATGGCCTGATGAGTGAGGAAATCAAGAACTAAACCCAGAAAACCAGACATATAGAATACACACTCAGGCTCTGCAGCCCTGAGAAGGACTCTACTTTAGTCAGATGTTTAATGAACAAATGTTCAATTTCTTTGCTCAGATCACTTCTTCAAACTATTTCATTCTGAAGGAAAATAAAACAGCATGGAACACAACAAAAAGTGGTGAGTTTCATTAAACTGATGTAATAAATGGAAGCACAGAGAAAGAGATACTCTAATGGTCACTTGCAACATGTAAATAAAAAAAGTCTTGCACCATGATACAATTCTCCACCTGCCCCTGCAAGTTCTCCTAATAACTCTGATTTGGGATATATAAAGTTCCACAGTAGAAAGAAAATCAACTCCTATTTGCCTTCCCTCGCCATTTCACTTCCTACATCAGAAGGTACTGTGGAAAGCCACTGTGCAGACTTAATAGTTTCTTCTACATTTCAAGATGCTTTCTTTATACAACAAGACAGAGAACCAATTACTTCTCCATCTGTTCATCTTGATACCTATGCTTCTTGGACCAAAGGACATGGGAATGGAAAATCTAAAACCAAAGAACAAAAGTCCAAAGAAGATGCACAAAAGTTTTTAATTGAATGAGATTTGTATGGAAATATGCAGCTTTTATCCTATGCCATTTCTAAGAAAAACCTAATTGCATCTGACTATAGTTAACAACTATATCTAATTGCATCTGCAATGCATCTGCAAGATAACAACTATATATTTTTTAAGTAATAGCTTGCAAGGTTCAGTGAGTCTAGTATAACTCTACCTTGCATGTCTTTAGTGATCTACACTTAATGAAGCATACATATATGTTGTGTCATTAATATCCCAAAGCAGTGAAAATTCTTCAAGCAATCATTTGAATTTAGAATTTTAAAAGGATTTACCAGGAAAAAACTGATCATTTTGAGGGCCTACCAAGTGCTAGTCATGGTACTGACTGATTAATATTCATTATTTCCAAGCCTTACAACAACCCAGCAAAGCAGGCACATCAGTTCCAATCCCAAGAGAGTTTAAAGTCATTCAACAAGGATTGCTGCAGTAACCTGAGGCTAGTGACAGCACTCAGGAACCCAGAAGGGATAGCAAATAGTGATAGAAGCCATGGTTTCCATGGAGTCAGCAACCACATCTTGTGATGCAATAGGAAAAAAAGAGGGGAAGAGATCCTCTGAACTCACTGTTTGCCACCTCTCTATCTACTATTTATAACTCCCTCTCTCCCTCCTCCTTCCATTAACTGACACAACCAGAGGACAAGTGGTCCCATTGATGCAACCCATTCAGGTGAGCTTTCTAGGGCACAAAGCAGGGTAGAAAAGGATGAAAAGTGAATTTGGAGGAGAAACAGAAGACATCCATTCCTCCCTCAATATCACCCCCATCATCTGCTCTTATCTTTAATCCTCTTTTTAAAAATGCCAAATCAGGATGAGATGATGTCAATTTAGTCATCTTCCCAACTGAAACTTAAAACATTAGCAACCAGCAAAAGATGGTTTTGTTGAAACTATCTTTTAAAAAAAGGTATCAGAGGAAAGGGATGAAGTGATAACTGTTTAACATAAAATATAACTGTCACAGTTCCTATAGCTTCTGCACTTGAATGTAAGGCCTAAGGTGATAAGCACAGCAGCTAGCCTTTCTCCAGCACTATGTCATGCTTCTCTTACTTCAGTCAGCTTTTTGACTAGATGGTGTCCTTTACTGATAAGATGGCCTCAACCTTTATTCCTGAAGGATATGAATTCTTAGAGGTTTTGTCCTTACTGAGTTGTCTTTACAGTTGTGTATTGACCAGGACTATTGGGCAGAGAACTAAGAGGCCTTAGTCCTCCTTGCCCCCACTGTGACAGTAACCTCATTTCCCTCATTTGGGACCAAACGCCTGAGTACAGTGACCCCTAATCTATACAATGGGTCAGTGACACTGAGACAGAAAAGGTACTGGACTCAGGCCCCTCACCCTGACCACAGAATTAACTATTACCCAACTTAGTTGTTGGCAGAGGGCTGAGATAAACAGTTTCTCTCAAAAAGGAAGGCTTACTCAAAGGAGAAACTCCCCACAGCTGGGACTGACCAGGCCTGCCTGCACCAAGATTGGCCAACCATCTGCACCAGGGCCTACCTGCACCAGGGCCAACCTTTCAGAGACTTATGCCCTCATTATATATCACACCCAGGGGTAGAGATATAAAGAGATAGGCAAGGCATGAAGAAGCATGCACTAAAACTGTGCAGGTGCAAGGAAATCTCTACCTCCACATGCTTAAACATTACCTTTTCCCTGACTAACTCTCTTTAAATTTCTCCCCAAACTCTCCTAGGGAAGCCAGCTTGAGAACTCGGTCCTATCTCCCTTATGCTCAAGCAAAAGGCCCAGTAACGTTTTGCCTGTCACTTCCATTGGCCTCTTATGAATTTCTATTGCATAGAAAACCCAAGAGCCTACTGATAACAACTTGAGTGTTACTGGACAAAGAGGGTCTGGCCACCTGTCACTGACCAGCCAGTTCCCAACAAGCTTTATCTTCAGAAGGCCAACAGTTCTGGAGAACAGGGAGAATAGCCTCTCAATTCTGTTCTGCCTCAGTTATAATTCTAATAACTTTGATCATGAAAATACCAGGAAACAAACCTAGAAAGTGTTAACTTTATCTGACGGAAAACAACATTAAAGTAGTCTTCATTCTAACAATGCAAAATGTTTAAATAATAGAAAGGTAATATTCACTTTAACAAAATATCTAAGAGAATTATCAAAGAAAACATATCATCAAAGTAACTTTTACTTTACGAATATCACGACAACTCTGGACTATGTGTGACTACTTCCTCAAAGTCTCCTGAGATAAACATACTCAAAATCCTGATGAAACCTTAACTAGATAAAAACTAGAGGAGTGGGAAAGAATGAGCTAAGCAAACTAGGTCAGCTGTATGGTTTCAACATAGCTTCTCAGACACCATCTTACAGACTGCTTTTGTGGCTTCATTTGGACCTCAAAATGGCCAGGGGAAGTGCTAACTTCTAATTCACCTGACGATGACTATAACTCTTTGGAAGCGTTCTTTCTTGAGCATTAGATCTCCAGAACATGAAGAAGTTCTTCCAGTGGATTATTTGGTATAATTTTAAAACAAGCCATTCCCACCTCCACCCTTAGTTCTCAGACCTGGGCTGTCTGGCTATTGAGAACAACACTGTTCTGAGACATATATACCATACAATGAAGGACAGAAATCTAACTTTGTAGAATCTTGCCTTTGGTTCTGAGACATATATACCATACAATGAAGGACAGAAATCTAACTTTGTAGAATGTTGCCTTCCTACCAGCTTCATAACTGTGCTTCAGCAGGCTATTACTCTATTCTGTTAAGTAGCTGCTTTTGGTGATGTCGCATATGATACTGAGATAGAGAAGAGACCCTGCTTACCTAAAAATAAAGAAAAATCTTGAGTCCCTTCAAGGAAGTTCCAAGCACCTGGCTAACATTGAAAAGCAGATGGGTAATGTGGTGAGAACAATGGCCCTCCAAATGAGCCAGATTCATGAAATGTTCAAGTGATGGCATCTTAACATATGTTCTTGAGTTGTTTTATAGAAACCCCCACCAGATGGAAAATGGAGAAGGAAAAACTAAGGAAGTGAACTCTGACTTCTATTCTTTGTTCTAAACTTTCCCTGGGGGGGCCTGTCACATTCATCATAACATTCCAAGAAGCTCTAAGTCCTCCTATAAAATATAGGTTCCCTGCTCTAGGATACCCTACCAGTTTGGGGCCAGACAATAAACCTCTGTATATGGATCTACAATTTTGTCTACCTGAAATGTAACCCTGCCTTTAAAAATGCTGACTTGTACACCATCAAGAAGTTTGGGTCTTACATGTTAGCTGCTCAAATTCCTTGCATGGTACCAGGCTATAAAGATACCTCTTTCTCCTGCTGCAACTATCACCATTATCTATCTGGCTTCACTGCACAGAGTGAACAGGTGAATTTGGTTCAGTAACAATTTGACAAATGAATTCCATTGCATAAGCTAACTATGGCACAACTTTTGCTGGGATATCAGATCCATGGTCTTAAATAATACTAAGATATCCTTAGGATAAATAAGGCATTATGTAAGAACACAAATGGTGATGGAAGAACAGACAGCAGGCAAGGCAACTACATACATGAAATATGTCTTGATCCTGTAAGAACAAATGAAAGTCCCCTCAATGAATTAAGAGGTTTGGCATGCTGAAGCTGAAGCCAGAAAAGAAGCTAAGCTGAAGCAGTATAGGGAACCTAGTCCGTTAAGTTCATCTTCTTCCCCTTTGGCTATGATTATCTAGTTAAGGTTTCTCCATGATTGTGAAGATGTTTATCTCAGCCTTGAGGAAGTCATCACACACAGACAATAGGTGTTGTGATATTGGTAGAGTAAAATTACATTAATGGTATCATGTGTTCAATAATGATTCTCTTAGATATTTTGTTAAAGTGAAAATTACCTTTCTGTTATTTAAACATTTTGCATTGCTCAAATGACTATTTTGATGTTACTTCCTATCAGATAAAGTTAAAATTTTCTAGGTTTGTTTCCTTGTGTTCCCATTATAAAAACTGTTAGAATGGTAACCAAGCAGAACAGTCCTTGAGAGACTAGTCTCACTGTTGTCTAGAATTACTGGCTTTCTGATAATAAAGCTAATTATACCTATCTCCATCTCTGCATTTGGCTAGACAGTGACAGGCAGCTAGAACCTCTTCATCTGGTAACATTTCTCTCCTTGGGATGGTCTCAGTATGAGTACCCACCACTGACTAAAAAGGAGAAGTTCACAGACCTGGCCTATGTACATTGAGACCCCCAAAGAGAAATAGTTGATAAATAGGTCCTTGAATTATAATAATAGTATACTTTTCAAAATAACAAGTTCTATAAAATACTTTGTTTTCTCTCAGTAGGATTTATGAGTTTAAGGCAGTAATTATAGCTATATTTAACCCCTAGGCTGTGCTATATATCTAATTTACTGGAAGTAGCAATAGTTAACAGAAAAATAACATAAAAGATAACTACAACCTAGGCAAACTGCTAAGATAAATAAAGTAATTAAAAGATTAATGGACTGAATAAAAGTATATCTTTAAAGGCCAGCAAATATAAATTCTGCTTCTGTCTGTGTGTCTATATATGTCATATGCCTATGATATTTCACTACCAAAATATGTAAAATGACTCTAATTAATTGGTTTTAAGTAAAGAAGAAGAAAAGTAAGCACATAAATCAAATATCTTATTAGGAAAACAAGAAAAGAACTCAAATGGCTTTTTGTTCACATGACTTTGGTAATCTTTGATAAATAAAACTAGTTTTAAAACTGTTATTAAAGTTGAGATGTTTAAAGATTATAACAGTGCTACTACTGTAAGACTTCTAAATTTTGCTGGATTTGACTGTGAGCTTCTGTTCTACATTTTGAGCCTCTAAATTCTTAGGTCTAGATGGGTGGCTGTGTTGAGGTCAAAGGACATGGGTGCCTAGACCATCAGTTACAAGACACAATCTAGCCCATACAGCCCCTTTTTTCCTGCTTCAGCTTTGCCCCTGGCTATTCCAGGAGAAATCCTGTTTTATATCTTTGCACCTGATAAAGGAATTAAAGACACAGATAGGTCCTGTCTTTTATAGCCATTTTTGATGCCAGGTCAAGTGAGACATAGGAGGACTGGGAAAGACATCAGGGATGGTGCCTATGTCATGGTTTCAAAATGCTTTTCAATAACTTAAAACTTTATAAAGTTTAAAAGGTTAGAAAGGTAATCATAAAATGTGTGAGTCATTAGTGAGATATCATACTTTGGCTATCTGTGATTTTTGGGGAAATTGAATCTCTTCTCTGTCAAAGAATAAGATTTTTGCCTTTCACATCTTCTAATTATCAGTTTGACTAAGGGAATGATTAGCTTTGTAGTAAACTATGATCTTGTTTTATAAAAAGTATTTTTGATAAGAAAAGTTAAACAGACTACTGGGAGCAGTGGCTCATGCCTATAATCCCAGCATTTAGGAGGCCATGGTGAGTGGATTTCCTGAGCTCAAAGTCTTGAGACCAGCCTGAGCCAGAGTGAGAGCCTGTCTCTAAAAAATAGCTGTGGTCCCAGCTATTTGAGAGGCTGAGGCAAGAGAATGGCTTAAGCCCAGGAGTTTGAGGTTGCTGTGAGCTATGACGCCATGGCACTCTACCAAGGGTGATGAAAAGAAAAGAAAAGTTAAACAGAAAGGAAAATAGTACTGTATAAGAAAGGATATAGCATGGTGAACTTTGTCCTGAAATAGACGGAATGATTGATTATTTAAGAAAAGGGAAATTAAGGACAAAACAGGAGGTTTTTAACATGTTTGTAGGTTGTCTATACAGGTAGAATAGAACTTATGACAGGGAATTTATGAAGGAATTTACATGTAACCCAATTGTCTATAATTCATAAAATTGGTTAAAACAACAAAGTTTTCTTAAATTATTTTGTTTTAATTTACTGAAATACTTATGCATTTTTTTTTTCTTGAGACAGTCTCACTTTGGCACCCTCGGTAGAGTGCTGTGATGTCACACCTCACAGCAATCTCACACTTTTGGGCTTAAGTGATTCTCTTGCCTCAGCCTCCCAACTGGCTGGTAGCATTCTTTTTTTTTTTTTGCCATTTTTGGCTGGGTTTGAACCTGCCACCTCTGGTATTTGGAACTGGCACCCTACTCCTTTGAGCCACAGGAGCATTCTTGATGAAATAATATGACCCATTTTTCTTTAATTTAAAAAATCTCACTACAGGTTTTTGTTTATTAATTTTCACTGACTAACCTAAAAGATGCAAAAATGTTTTGCCTCACTGAGATAATTTATGTGTTTCTTATGTTAGTATTTTGGCTAACTAGAAAATATTAAACTTTAAAAGGGTTAAAGTGTACACCCATATAACCTACCACATTGCCTGTAGAACCTATTGACCTGTGATCCTCCTTGAACAAATGTTTTAAGCCTTTGATATTTAATAAGCCTTCTGAAATCAAAATTCTAAATTTGTCCTTTGACCTCAAATATCTTTTAAATATTAAGGCCATAGAAATTCTAAACGAGACATATTAGGCTTATTTAGTGTGTTAAAACTGTATAGGAAACACTGTCAAATATAAAATGGTATTTAAATTGTTCTGGATTAGTTTTGTATGCATTTTGTAGGATATGTTCCAGTATTGAAAATACTAATGTGTTTTAGTATTTGTTATCAGTAATAGTCATTGCTATTATGTTAAATTAATGTACACCACAAAATAACCCATTTTGTTTGTCAACTGTCCTTTTAATGATGGCTACTGCTAACATAACCTCAAGCAGGTACTGTGCTATTTTTTATGACCTCCTGTTTGAAACACTGCTGGTTCCTTCTGTGTACTATTCTCCAGAAATCAAGAAAACCCATTTCAATATTGTGAGGCTGAGCAAAATGGTGGACAAGAAGGATCATTCAGTCGAGCTCTCCTAGAACAACTGGGGAAAAAGAGAGAACTCAGCCTGGCATGGGAACCTTAACCAGAGTCTTACCTCAGTGAGCACAGAGAAGAGGTCACCACAGTGTATGTTCCATGGTTGGAAATCTTATGAATTAGGCGACTGATTGCGACTGGCTATCATTAGCTTCCCCACCTGGAGAAAGATCTGGGATAGGAGGAAGCCTTTCTTGAGTTTTCAGTTGTTGGAGGAAGCTGCATCTTGAGTGGAAAGCTTGGGAGAGTGGACAGAATTGAACAATATACAGCAACCAGAATTCTTTGCCAGTTGGAGTGGATTTGCCACAGGTTGGTGGCTGGCAAGACAGCCATATTGAGAAGGTCTCAGTGGTCATAGAGATGCCATTGTGGAAAGGTGGTGAGAAGGCCCTAGCAAGAGCCTACAGCACCACCATCTGAATTCCACCTTCTGGGATCAGCACTCCACTCAAGACTAGCTAAGGGACTCCCATACCACATGAGAACTGGAGTCAGAGGACACTGTGAGACCTGTCCCTGAAGGATTCTTGTGAGCTTTAAGATCCCAACCAGCACCTTGGACTCGCGCCAGCAGCCAGGGACTCCCATCCAGCTCCTGTGACCACTGCCTATGGCTAGAAACTCCTTCCCAGTTCCTGAAAACAAGGCAACCCACTGTAGGGGACTCTACCCTCTGGCTCCATCTGGCTACTGTGACCTGCAGCCTGAGTCCAGTGACTCCACCCTCAAGCTCCCCATCCGGCTCCTGCGACCTGCACACAGCAGTATCCTAGACTTGCAGTACCACCCCTGACAGTGGTGGTGGCTCCATGGTCCCTCCCACTGGGGTCAAATTTGGGAGATAAACTTCTCCAATTCTGTAGAAAGCCAGGTGAACCTGACCTGATGGGGTTCCAGAGGTGGAGTGTGGCCAACTCAGAGCCTGGTCTCTGAAGGAGAGAACCACACTCTTCCATGGTAACCCATGGCTGGGCATAGACACAGGTGGAACACTCCCCAATTTCCAATGATCACCAGAGGGAATCAGGCCTGAACTAGTCCTACCTGCAGGTCACACAGTGAGACAGCACAGTAGGGAAGACACTGTCGCCTCTTTGACTCAGGTGCAAATCCCTGATGTCCTTGAGTGTTAGAGAGAGCTGGGTTGCGGCCCTGAGGGGTAACCAGTGACTGGGGGTGATGGTGATGCAAAGTGGAAAAAGAGGCCCAGCCTCCTGGAATAATTATTTTTCCCAGCAGTCCTTTCTGACTCCACAGACCACCAGAGTGAGTCACACATGAGCTGCCAGTGGACCCCTGCTGTCCAGTTGCTGGAGATCTTTTGAACTCTCCCACCTGATCTGTGTTTGTGCTGACTGGGACAATTGGTTTGGAACTCTTGATCTGGGCTGACCACCTGGGTATTCCCCCAAGGTTATACCCTGGTAGTGTTGTAGAGGGAGGGTCTGATTCTCCTCTCCCAATTATTGCCAGTGGGGGGCAGAGTGTCTTAATTGCTTATATTCCTCCACAGCTGAGATTTCAAGCCAAGTCACTAATCTGGTCGGATTGGTCAGAGTCCAGCTAAATATAAGACAGACCTACCTCACCCTATCATACCAAGTAGGTCCCTAGAGTCTCAGGCTGTAGTACTGAATGGGACATTGGTAAAGCCATAAGGGAAAAGCTGCAGTCACCAGTCCCAGCACTCTGGTAAAGGGATGATTTTTTTTTTAACTGAATAGCTTCTTCTTTTTTTTTTTTTTATTAAATCATATTGTGCAAATTAATACTATCATGGGATACAGTGTGTTTTTTCCATATACAATTTGAAATACTTTCATCCAATTGGCCAACATAGCCATCATGTAATTCTCATAATTGTTGTGTTAGGACATTTATATTCAACATTTAGAAAGATTCACATGTACCTTTATAGGATAAATCATAGGCATGATCCCCACAATCACCCTCCCTTCATCCTTCTTCCCCCTCCCCTCCCCTACATCTCCCTTTTCCCTGTATTCTTGGACTACAATTGGATTATAGCTTTCCTATGATAGCTAACAATTAGTTTCATAATAGGTTTGAGTACATTGGATGCTTTTTATTCCATTCTTGAGATACTTTGCTGAGAAGAATATTTTCCAGCTCCATCCAGGTAAACAAGGAGGTAAATCCTTCCTTATGGCTGGTAAAGGAATGATTAATTACATCTCCAGGAGCCCTCAATTTAATTCCACCTTACCAGCCCCTCTAAAAAAACAGTGAAAAACAACCATAGGAATCAGCAGAACAACTCAGGCAACATGACCCAAAACAGCTTGCTAGAGACACGCACACCCCACGGGGGCCAGTGGAGGAGTTCCCCTCTCCAGGCACCCATACTGGGTGGGCCCACAACTGCTGGCTAGAGCCACGTGCACCCTGCAGGTGGCAGTGGAGGAGTCTACCGCTCTGGGCAGACCCAGAACTGTTGGCTAGAACCAAGTGCATCCCACACGTGGAGGTGGAGGAGTTCTTGCTCCAGGCTCCAGCGCTGGGAGGGCACAGATTGGCTTCCTAGTGCCACACGCATCCAGCAGGTGACAGTGAAGGTGTCCTACACTCCGCCCCCTCCCCCCCCCCAGCTACTACAGCAGGGCTGAACTAGGACTGGTCTAGTCACTCACAGATACAATAGGTTTTAAACAAACAAAAGTAAGCAAAGATAAAGATGGCCACGTTATATTTATTAAGGGCAATACTCAATATGATGAGATCTCAATTATTGATATCCATGCACCCAACAGAATGCACCTCAATTTATAAAAGAGACTCTAACTGGCATGAGCAACTTGATCTCTCCCAGCTCCATCATAGTCAGAGATTTTAACACTCCTTTGGCAGTGTTGGAAAGATCCTCCAAAAAGAAGCCTAGCAAAGAAATCTTAGATTTAAATTTAACTATTCAACTTTTGGACCTAACAGACATCTACAGAACTTTTCATCCTAACAAGACTGAATACATATTTTTCTCATCAGTCCATGGAACATACTCTAAAATTGATCACATCTTAGGTCATAAGTCTATCCTCAGTAAATTTAAAAGAATAGAAATTATTCCATGCATCTTCTCAGACCATCATGGAATAAAAGTTGAACTCAGAAACAACAGGAATTTATAGTCTCATACAAAAACATGGAAGCCAAATAACCTTATGCTTAATGATAGATGGGTCAGAGATGAGATCAAGAAGGAAATTACCAAATTTTTACAACATAATAATAATGAAGATACGAGCTACCAGAACCTCTGGGATACCCCAAAAGCAGTCCGAAGAGGGAAATTTATAGCATTACAAGCCTTCCTCAAGAGAACAGAAAGAGAGGAAGTCAACAACTTAATGGGACAACTTAAGCAACTGGAAAAGGAAGAACATTCCAACCCCAAACCCAGCAGAAGAAAAGAAATAACCAAAATTAGAGCAGAATTAAAGGAAATTGAAAATAAAAGGATTATAGAACATATCAACAAATCCAAAAGTTGGTTTTTTGAAAAGGTCAATAAAATAGA
The DNA here is from genome assembly GCA_963575145.1 of Galago senegalensis. Taxonomy (NCBI): domain Eukaryota; kingdom Metazoa; phylum Chordata; class Mammalia; order Primates; family Galagidae; genus Galago; species Galago senegalensis. Next base: position 23,713 of record CAUYTI010130814.1, read on the forward strand.
TAAACCTTTGGCCAGCCTAACCAAGAAAAAAAGAGTAAAATCTCTAATCTCATCAATCAAAAATGGTAAAGATGAAATAACAACAGACCCCTTAGAAATTCTAAAAATCTTAATGAATATTACAAGAAACTTTATTCCCAGAAATATGAAAATCTGAAGGAAATCGACCAATACTTGGAAGCACGCCATCTCCCAGGACTTAGCCAGAATGAAGTGGAAATGTTGAACAGATTTATATCAAGTTCTGAAATAGCATCAACTATACAAAATCTCCCTAAAAAGAAAAGCCCAGGACTAGATGGCTTCACATTGGAAATTTACCAAACTTTTAAAGAGGAACTCATACTACTCAAACTTTTCCAAAACATAGAAAAAGATGGAATACTACCCAACACATTCTATGAAGCAAACATCACCTTGATACCAAAACCAGGAAAAGACCCAACAAGAAAAGAAAATTATTGACCAATATCACTA
>CAUYTI010130816.1:0-12627 GCA_963575145.1 Galago senegalensis
CCTGTGGTCCCAGCTACTTGGGAGGCGGAGGCAAGAGACTCGCTTGAGCCCAGGAGTTGGAGGTTGCTGTGAGCTGTAATGCCACGGCACTCTACCCAGGGGGACAGCTTGAGGCTCTGTCTCAAAAAAAAAAATTAAAAAAAAGTTAGTACATTTGGTTTATGTGTGGACTTTTTAAACTTCAGAATGGAAGCTAGAATTTTTTTAAAAACGAGTCCCTTGAGATTGATGAAAAAGTGAGAGTTGGTAAGTGGTTAGTTTTTTTTTCTTTCTTTTTTTTTTTTTTGCAGCTTTTGGCTGGGGCTGGGTTTGAACCCACCACCTCCGGCATATGGGGCCGGTGCCCTAATCCTTTGAGCCACAGATAGTGCCCATAAGTGGTTAGTTTTTTTAAAAAAGATACAGGCTTGGCTCCTGTGGCTCAAGTGGCTAAGGTGCCAGCCACAACAATGATGGCTGTGACCAAAAATAGCCAGGCGTTGTGGCAGGTGCCTGTAGTCCCAGCTACTTGGGAAGCAGAGGCAGGAGAATCACATGAGCCCAAGAATTGAAGGTTGCTGTGAGCTGTGATACCATGGCACTCTACCTAGGTCAACAGCTTGAGGCTCCATGTCAAAAAAAAAAAATATATATATACACACACACACACACACACACACACATACAGGCAGTCCCTGAGTTACAAACATCCAGTTATGTACAACTCACACTCACAAACAAAGGCTGTTATGGATAATAGAAGTACCTGTTCCAACTTACATATAAATTGAACTTGGGAAAAGAACAAACCTACAGAACCTGTTTTGTTCATAACCCAGGGCCTGTTTGTATATCAGTTTTGTGGAAAGCTAATAAAATTTCTTTTGTTTATACAGTTTATTAGCCTGTTCTTTTCCTCTTCAGATATGCTGTGGCTGGGCCTGGTGGCACACATCTAAAGTCCCAGCTACTTGGGAGGCTGAGGTGGGAGGATTGGTTGAGTCTAGGGTTTTTTTTTTTTTGAGACAGTTTCACAATGTCGCCCTCGGTAGAGTGCTGTGACATCACAGCTCACAGCAACCTGTAACTCTTGGGCTCAAGGATTCTCTTGCCTCAGCCTCCAGGTAGATGGGACTGTAGGCGCCCTCCACAACACCTGGCTATTTTTTTGTTGTAGTTGTCATTGTTGTTTGGCAGGCCTCTAACTTGTCAGCTCCATTGTATGTGACTGGCACCCTGGCTGCTGAGCTATAGGCATGGAGCCGAGTCCAGGGGTTTGAGACCTGCCTGGGAAACAAAACAAAGCAAAAAATAAAGAAAGAAGGAAGGTATGTAAGTTAAATGAACTTTTTCTTTTTTTTTTTTTTAGCCAGCTGTATGTAAGTAAGCATGCAGGCATCAGCATGGTTTTTCTAAAAATAGCAAACAACATGTCTTATTTATTTCTAAACTAGTGCCAAGCGATGAGTACTTAAATAATGAATAGTATTTATGACATTTCAGAAGGTGGTTGTACTACAGAGCTTGCAGCTTCATTTGTGGTTTTAGAGGACTGTCTTAGGAAACTACATTCATAGATTCCCTCTTCATGGATACCCACATCGGTTTTGGGTGTGGTCCAGCCAGGACGGTACTCTGGTGTCTATAAAGTTCTAATCCTTTGTATTTTTTTCCATTTACACATTGTCTTTATTGTGCTTTATAACAGTCTTTTCTGCCTAAGACTTGAGTTTTTAAGATGGTACCATCTAATGTCCTCTTGGCCAGAGATTCCAGAAATTTTCAGTATGAGACTCCTTTACTTTTCAAAAAATATGCAGAGGTGGCTGACTGAGTGTGAGGAGGTAAGAACTGAAAATTCTAGAATGGAAGTGCAAATATTTGCTGCCTAAGACAGCACATCATGAAGATAGGAGGCGGGAGCATTTGCCTTCTCAGATACCCTACACCTTTCCCAAGAATCTGTAACTTTCTACTCGTTTTATTCTAAATTAAATATTGTAAGTGCCTTTTATTTTTCTGTTATAAACTTCAGTGTCATTGGTACAGAGAGCTAATTTTGAAATAATGCTTTCTTTGAATGACTTTCAAAGATGCTAGCATTCCTATCAGAAGTAATCCTAGGAAATCACCTTTATGCTATGAAGCTATGAAAATAACTGACACTTACCAGGGATGAACTGTGATTTATAAATACTAATTCTCACAATAACTTTAAAGGTATTATTTTCCACATTTTATGGATGAGGAGGCTGAGGTTTTAATGAGTTGTTGCAGAAAGTGAGAGAGACCCTGGCTAGGATAAAGGCCCTGGCTAGGATTCCATCCCAGGCTGGCCGGCACCAAAGTAACCCTTTTCCTTTACACTCTGCTGCCCCTCCAAGTCCTTCAGACCAGCTGTCCTCAACTGCTGCGTGGTGACACATTAATGGGCCTGTTATTTATGAGCTAGGTTACAAGAATTATTAACAATAGTAGACATACTGAGGTTGTAAAAGATACACATTTTAAAATAAGTGGTATGGATACAAGGTCTTCCCAGTAATGTTGTCATTTTCACTCAGTTCCATCCCTATGTGCTTTTACTGGATGGGAGAGAAAGAGGTAGCATTGGACCACACATGCTTCAGGCCAGTAATCATGCATAGTCCAATACAGAATGGGAAACTGGTGTTTTCATTTTGTTTTGTTTTATTGAGACAAAGTCTTGCTCTGTTGGCCAGGCTGGAACTCAGTGCTGTGATCATAGTTCACTGCAGCCTTAAACTCCTGGTATCCGTATCCGCTTGTCTCAGCTTCCCAAATTGCCGCGATTACAAGTGTTGTGTGAGCCACCATGCCTGGCCCTATTCTTCTTTTTGTGGATGCTGCTGCTAAGCTACTGTTACAGATAAGCTGTGAATAGTTTCCACATATTCACAAACCCTTTTAGGAACATCACTACAGGCTTGGCACCTGTAACTCAGTGGTTAGGGTCAGTAGTTAGGGTGCTGGCCACATACATGGGAGTTGGCAGGTTCAAACCTGGTCTGGGCCTCCTAAACTACAGTGACAACTACAACTACAACAACAAAAAGAGCCAGGCATTGTGGCGGGTGCCTGTAGTCCTAGCTACTTGAGAGGCTGAAGCAAGAGAATCGCTTAAGCCCAAGAGTTTGAGGTTGCTGTGAGCTGTGTGATGCCACAGCACTCTACCGAGGACAACATAGTGAGACTCTGTCCAAAAAAAAAGACTGTCACTGCAAAAATAATGTATTTTCTTTCTTCCTTCTACTCTAAGATATTTTGTGCATTATCTCAGGATACCCATGGGAGTGTGTTTCTCAACACTTAGACTGAGCTAGATTCTTTCTAGATACTTTTCTCAATTATAACATATGACAGTGTTTTGGAGAGAGCTTTTAAACTACAGAATGTAATAAAAAATTAGATGAAATTATAATTTCAGGGTTGTAGAATCTTTTAAGGACTAAAGTGCTGAATCCTTAAATACAGTTGGGGAACTCTAGATTTTAAACTGTGAAACCCAGTTTAAACATATTTTTAAGTAGTCTGTTTAGATCCAAGAGGCCTTCTGGTGAAAATCCACATGTTTTGCATAATTTTCTCTTGCTGGTGCTTGGGGAGTCCAGGTTTCTTTGCTTTGCAGACTGTGTTCTTACCCCTCCACTATCTTGCTCTTTTCTGGTACAACACATTCATTTATTTAACACAGGAAATTATCCTATAGTTTGAGAAAACATTAGTATAGAAGTGATAAGTATATTAGTTTCTGATAGTGTTAATTCCTAGAACGGCTTGGCATAAGATTGCTCATAGACCAGGCTTTTGCACTTTTCCCCCCAATCCCTTCTTCAGAGATCACCCTTATTTTCACCTTAATCCTCATAAAGTTAACTTCCTATTGCTCTTTTGGCTGTTCATTTTCTATAAAACCTGTATAAGAAGAATACTCTGGGCTGGGCATGGTGGCTCGTGCCTGTAATCCCAGCACTCTGGGAATTGAGATGAGAAAATCCCTTAAATTTAGGAGTTTGAGATCAACTTGAGCAAGAGTAAGACCCAGTCTGTATTACAAATAGAAAAATTAGCCCAGTGGGTGCCTGTAGTCCCCAATACCTTAGAGGTTGAGGCAGGAGCATTGCTTGAGTCTAGGAGTTTGAGGTTGCTGTGAAATAGGCTGATGGCACAGCACTCTAGCCTGGGGCAATAGAGAGAGACTGTCAAAAAAAAAAAAAAAAGAAAAAGAAGAAGAAGAAGAAATACTCTTTTGGCAAAAGGTTCCTTTCCCTTCTAAACAGGCCTTTGGAAAAAATGGGAACAGTCTGCTAGACCACCGATATTCTTTCTGTACATTAAATCTGTATCAGTGTTTTTCTTTTTGTTGCAGTTTGGGACTAAAATAGCAAGAATTGTTTCTTCTGAGCAAAGGAAACATGAATTGTTTTGGGGGGTAGGTAGTGGATACACATACTCTGGTGGCATTCTCTGACATCCTCTTCTTGTAAGAATCAGCACCAATTGGAATTCTATCAGTTGGAATTTCATGAGAATCAGATATTACCTTTACTGAGAAGAGTTAGAGCAGTAATAATTCAGGGATGATTCTAGGTTTTTTAAAGCTTGTTGATGATGCAGCTTTAGGATAATAATATTTTTTATTTTCTAGGTTAATTTATCTTCGCTTCAAGTTTAACCCTACCTTTTAAGGAAATTTAAGTGGATGGGGGAATAAGATAACAGATTGTTTAAAGCCATTTTCCATCTCTTGTCTCAAGTGTATTCTTTTTCTTAATAAATAACTTTTGTCTGGATTTCAGAATATTCTGGCTAAGCTCCAGGGAAATGAGTTTTTGTACTTGACTTCGTTTTGTGCTATTATTCATAAGAACAATGACTGCGGTTTCACAGTTTATTAAAACACAGGCGTTGGTACCACTGAGGTGATTGTGCCAAAATAGGTTGTTTTGTTTGTTCTCACTCCTGTCTGGCAGTGCTTATTTTTTCACTGGCAGCCCTCACTACAATCTGATTTTAATTAAAAGCTTGCAAGCTGTTTGTGTACCAGAATGTGAAGTCTTATATATTCTTCAGAGTGAAGGACTGATAGGCCTCATATACTGTGACTTATTTGTAAACCATCTTGTCCCTGGTGGTAAGATGGTGGACCCCTGGTCCAATGGGGTTAGAATTACAATATTGGGTATCTGGAGGGTGGAAGTTAGTAGGAAACAAAAAATGTAAAACCACACCTATTGGGAAGTGGCGGGTTCAAACTTGGCCCTGGCCAAAAACTGCAAAAAAAAAAAAAAGAAAAGAAAAGAAAAGAAAACCAAAAAAACTACACCTGTTATTCCAAAATCTGCTCCTCCCTCTGCCGTGCCCCCCTCCTTTGTCATCGAGGCTGGAGTGCAATAGCATAGTCATAGTTCAGTGCAGTCTCCAACTCCAGGACTCAAATGATCCTCCCACCTCAGCCTCCCACGTAGGTGAGACTGCAGGCTGGGGCCACCATGCCTGGCGCCAGTTCACCTTCTGATCTCATTGATACTTCTCTCACTTTCACTCCCAATTGGAACACAAAATTGATGGTTAGACGATGAGAAATGGTACACAGGTATCCAGACAAATGCCCTGGACCTCAAAGCTCCTACAGATTTAACTTCTTACTGGAGAAGTCATGGAGTTATTTTAAAGACTTTCCTTCAGGCTCGGCGCCTATGGCTCAAGCGGCTAAGGCGCCAGCCACATACACCTAAGGTGACGGGTTCGAATCCAGCCCAGACCCACCAAACAACAATAATGGCTGCAACCAAAAAATAGCCGGGCGTTGTGGTGGGCGTCTGTGGTCCCAGCTACTTGGGAGGCTGAGACAGGAGACTCGCTTGAGCCCAGGAGTTGGAGGTTGCTGTGAGCAGTAAAGCCATGGCACTCTACCCACGGGGACAGCTTGAGGCTCTGTCTCAAAAAAAACAACAAAAAAAACCAACTTTCCTTCACAAAAGTTGAACCTGCTTAACTGAAAGTTTAACAAAATTGCGTTCACTTCCCTAGAATGAAATGTCCACTAAGGAGGAGTGAAATATTTAGCCTTTTCTGAATATGGATATAAGGTCATGAAGTAGAAATTATCTGTGGAGTCTTAATGGAGTCTTAACATGAAATGTGTGTTGACACACATGCGCATTGAGTATTTATTTCTGTGCCTTATTGAACTCTATTGAATAGATCAGGTGACAGCTTTTATCTGAAAGCCAGTCTTGGAGGGACAAATGAAGCACTGGTATTTGTGTATGAGAGAGAGATTGGCGTTTTGTTTTTTTTCAAATATAGGAGAAAGAAGTAACTTTAACTTCCTAAATTCCTTTTTCTCAAAAATATTTCATAATATTCAAATTTGCCTTGGGACTTAAATACAATAGAATAGTTTTTGAATATTTCTGAAGTAATGAAGTACAGTTTTCTCTCCAGTGTGGGAACTGTTTTGCACCCTGTTCCCCAACCTCTGCCCTTTGACCCTGCTGCTCTGTGATGAGATTATAGGCCTTTGAGCTTTTCTCCCGTCTACTCAGGTTTCCTTACACAGCAACATAAGCTTTAGGTTTTGTTCTTAGAATTGAACACGTAGGTTTTATTGTGGGCATGAATTTTGTAAATATTTTTCTTTGAAGTCTTTTTCTCCTTTAATACTTTCTTGTCCAAAATACCAGTTTAATTATATTTCCTAATAGTAACTGACTTTTTTGGTGTGTGTATGACTAAAGATGCATTTTTTTTGGATGAAATGTTCTTTGGAATTTTCATGAAGTAAAGTTGCTTACATAGAGAGGCTAACAATTAGAACTTCCAGGATAAGGAGGCCCTGGAGAGCTCACCTGTTCCCTACTCGTTGTCACTTTAGGTATGGGAAGTTCAGTTCTGGACTCCAGGAGTAGCATACAACAGCACCAGACTGAATATTTTCAGAGCAAATTAGCACTTTAGCCATCTTATCTTACTGTGAACAAGCTAACACTTTTTATATACCATATCAGATCCTGAAATAGAATAGGAAGAGAAACAGGCACAGAGAAAAGGAGATGAATTTATTTAGTTTGGTTTCACGTTAGAAGGAGGGGTTTGGGGGAAGAGTACAATTAGTGACATAAATAAGGGTTTGGAGATTTTCTGTATACTTTATTGTTTTGCATCCTGTCTTCAAGTTTATCCAGAATTCTAGGCATTTGTTCTACTTCAGACATTTTAATAGGATTTTCTGAGGAGTGTCTTGTTTTATATACTATCAGAAAGATTTATAATAATGAAACTTTAGGACTTTGGTTTACATGGCACTTTTTTCTATTTTCAGGGAATGAGGGCAAATAAAGTGATTGGTTTGAAATAAAATGTTACGAGTGCTTTAAAAAAACTGTGGCTTTTAAGTTATCAAAGTAATATATGTCCAGTTTTTAAAACTGGAGAACATAGGATTGCACTAAATAAAATACAGGTGGTGCCTGTGGCTCAGTGAATAGGGTGCTGGCCCCATATATCGACGGTGGCAGGTTCGAACCTGGCCCTGGTCAAACTGCAGCAAAAAAATAGCTGGGCGTTGTGGCGGGCACCTTTAGTCCCAGCTACTCAGGAGCTTGAGGCAAAAGAATCGCCGAAGCCCAAGAGCTGGAGGTTGCTGTGAGCTGTGACAACATCGCACTCTACCAAGGGCGATAAAGTGAGACTGTTCTGTCGCTAAAAAAAAAACCCAATCCACTGTTATTTCACGGGGACAGAATTTAAAATAAAAACTGAAGTTCTGATTTGTGACTAGAAGTCAGAGAGTAACCATTTTATTGTGGTAAATGAGCTGAGCAATAATCCCAAAAACTCATTGAGATTTTTGTTTTGGCCTAAGTCATTGCCACTTGTATGCAACATATGTAAAGACCTCACCAGATAGATGATTGAAAGAGTGAATTGGACCTAGGAAAGTGGCTTCATGCTTGTAATTCCCTATTTTGGGAGGTTAGGGTGGAAGGATTGATTGAGCCTAGGGAGTAAAAAAAAAGAGCTAGGCATGGTGGCTCACACCTGTAATCATACTACTATAGGAGGCTGAGGCAGGTGGATTGCCCACTCTACAAATAGCCAGGTATTGTGGTGAGTGCCTGTAGTCCTAACTACTTGGGAGGCTGAGGCAAGAGGATCTCGAGCCTAAGAGTTTGAGGTTGCTGTGAATTTGATGCCACAGCACTCTATCGAGGGCGACAAAGTGAGACTCTGACTCAGTTTTTTTTCCTTTTCCTTTTCTTTTTCTTTTTATCTGGGCATAGTGGCATGTGTCTATAGTTCAGGCTGTGGAGGCTGAGGCAGGTGGATATCTTGTGTCCAGGAGTTGAAAATTGCAGTGAGCCATAATCACACCACTGCACTCCAGCCTGGGTGACAGAACAAGACCTTGTCTTGAAAAAAAGGGTGGGAGGGAGGTAGATTTTGAAATAGTAGATATACTTTTAAATTTTTTGTTTTCTACTAACTTATAGAGACCTTTTCTCTAAAAACAACAAGAACAACAACTAAGAGTGAATGGATAAACAAAATGGAGTTGTCTACTTTAAGTATTTATTTTTAGAGATGGAAATTAAATCCTTAGTACTCGCAACACTTTTTTTTTAACCAAAATCCTGTATCAGTAATTAAAGTGAGATAGAAAGAGGAAAGAGTAGCTTTGAATCTATTTAAAATTTTTTTCATATGCGGCGCCTGTGGCTCAAAAGGGTAGGGCGTTGGTCCCATATGCCCGAAGTGGTGGGTTTAAACCCAGCCCCGGCCAAAAAAAAAAAATTTTTTTTTTCTTTCACTAGTAACATAAGATGGGAAGACAGGGAAGCAGAAGAGGCAATTATAACAAGATAAACTCCCTGTCTTACTGGGAATCCAATTTATTGTGACACAGAAGAATGGAAATATGGTTAGATGGTGTAAGAAACCTCCGGTGGACAATCTGGTTGTTTCCCTGCTGGTTGTTGGGAGAGAGTAATATTTTAGGGAAGCTAAATCTCCAGCAGACCTGACACCGTCCCTCACAGCTCCCTGTCTCTCCCATGGTAAGGGCTATGTAAACATTCCATGATTAGTGCTGGCACTAGCTGCTAAGAATTCAGAGAATGCCTGCAGCTTCCCTTTTCATGGGCCAGAATAATAAGAACAGGGACAGTCTTTTGATTGTCTTGCTATGTTTTGGCTGTTGGTGCTTTTAAAGTTCCCAGACAATGTTACTCTGAGGAAGTTAAGACTTCTGACCCCTCCTGTAAATGACTTTCCTCCCAAAATGTACTTACCATGAGTTTCAAATGTTTAAACCAAACAAACAAAAGACCTTAAGATATCAAATATCTTTGGTCATAGTAACTAGAAAACTTACATAAGGACAGATGTGCATTTCTCCGTTTCTTTAAACCTATCAGTTTACTGAAAATGAATATGATTTTTATTAGTAATGATAGTATCTTCTAATTTTTTTTGAATAAATAAAATAAAACTTAGAAAAATATTTCATAAAGAGCAAGGGAGAATGCTGGTTGGTTTTATTTGGAGAGATATTATTTGCATTTTTTTCTTTTCTTTTTTTATTTTTTAATTACTTTTTAGGTGAGTAGGCTCGGCGCCTGTGGCTCAAGCGGCTAAGGCGCCAGCCACATACACCTAAGGTGGTGGGTTCAAATCCCCAGCCTGGGCCCGCCAAACAACAATGATGGCTGTAACCAAAAAATAGCCAGGCGTTGTGGCGGGTGCCTGTAGTCCCAGCTACTTGGGAGATTCCCTTGAGCCTAGGAGTTGGAGGTTGCTGTGAGTGTGATGCCATGGCACTCTACCCAGGGAGATAGCTTGAGGCTCTGTCTCAAAAAAAAAAAAAAACAAACAAAAAACTTTTTAGGGTGAGTAGAATTGAGATGAATTTTAGGTGTTGCTAAGTGCTATGACTGGCATTGGTTCTTAAAAAATTTTTTGGAGAATATACCACGGTCATAAAAGAATGTTAGGTGTAAACTGTGGAGATGAGGGTCTGTTTCTGCCCACATCTCTATCCCAGCTTTTTGTTTCGAGAGCCACATACATGTGTATGTTACACACTTAAAAGACATATGTTGTAGGCTAGGTGTGGTGGCTCACGCCTATAATCCCAGCCCTTTGGGAGGCTGAGATAGGTGGATTGCTTGAGCTGAGGAGTTCAAAATCAGCCTGAACAAGAGCGAGACCCCGTCTCTAGAAATAGCCAGGAGTGTGGCGGGCGCCTGTGGTCCCAGCTACTCTGGAGGCTGAGGCAAGAGAATTGCTTAAGCCCAGGAGTTTGAGGGTGCTGTGAGCTGATTCCAAGGTACTCTACTGAGGGCGACATAGTGAGACTCTGTCTCAAAAAAAAAAAAAAGCCAAAGGTATGTAGAGGAGCCTGCTTTCAGCATTTCATGGGTAAATGACTTGGGTGGGAAGAGGGGTTGAATGAACTTTTGGAGAATTTTTCTACCAGATAGAATGCTTGTGGTTGTAGGTCAAAGAGGACCTAGGAAATGAAGGAAGTTGGTTGACTCACATAATTTCTGAGTTTTGTTGGGGGGGGTGGGGAGTTTTGTGTTTAGGTATTTGAACGGGGCTCTCGCTCCATTTCACTGCAGCTCTTGAGGCTTTTGGTTTATGTGGTGTAGACTTCTCTTGAGGTGGCTTCCCTCATGGTGATGAAATGGCCTCAGGAGTTCAGGCTTGACTTTACCCTGCCGCTCTTGTCATGAAACAAAAGTCTGAGTCTGCTGTGGTCCATCCTTGAACAAATCAGTGTGGCAAGCAAGATGGAATTAAACTGATTGCCTAGAGATTAGTTTGAGATAAAAACCACACAGCTGCTTCACTTTGGAAAAGAGAGGGCAGTGGCTGCTAGGAAGCAGTCTCAACATAGGTTGAGTATCCCTTGTCTGAAATGCTTGGGCCAGAGTTTTTTGGAATTTTTTCAGATTTTGGAATATTTGCAAATAGCATAATGAAATCTTGGGGATGGGACCCAAGTCTAAACATGAAATTCATTTCTGTTTCATATGTCTCGTATTCACATAGCCTGAAGGTAATTTTATATAATATTTTGAATAAGTTTGTGCACTCATCACATGAAATCACGTTTTCTACTTTCCATGTTGATTCTCAAAAAAGTTCAGATTTTGGACCATTTCAGATTTCTGATTTTCAGATGAGGGATGTTCAACCTGTGTTCTGTCCTCTAGTGAATGCTAGCGAGGACCCTTTATTTGAAAGATAGAAAAGGCTCAGCGCCTATAGCTCAACCGGCTAAGGCACCAGCCACGTACACCTAAGGTGGCGGGTTCGAATCCCCAGCCCGGGCCCACCAAACAACAATGACGGCTGCAACCAAAAAATAGGCAGGCGTTGTGGCGGGCGCCTGTGGTCCCAGCTACTTGGGAGGCGGAGGCAAGAGACTCGCTTGAGCCCAGGAGTTGGAGGTTGCTGTGAGCTATAATGCCACGGCACTCTACCCAGGGGGACAGCTTGAGGCTCTGTCTCAAAGAAAAAAACAAAAAAAGAAAGATAGAAAAGAGCCCCTGGAAGGTTTTTTTAAACAAGGAAATGGCACTCTGGATGAAATGCATAGAATGAAATTAAAGTGGGAAGAGGCTTGAAGTGGAGAAACCAATTTTGGAGTCTGTTTAGTAAGACAAAATAGAGAGGAAGGGTCTGAATGAGAATAGTAGCAGTAAAGAAGGTGGGGATGGATGTGAGATAGGATACACAAATAATTGAATTTGACAGTTTTACCATATTTGGGTTTGTCAACCTAAAGAGATAGCCTCTCTGAAAGACAGTGATTTTTATTCAGGAATAGGGCATTGCAGCGGGAACATACATGCCGTAGTAAACTATGCGTTCTTTAACGTTTTGGAGTTTGTAGAGCAGGTACTTGTCTGTAACCAGTTTGAATGTTGCAGTGTGAAAGTCTGCAAGTACTTCACTGGGTATTAGCCATTCCTACCTGGAATGTTAGGTCTTCTGGTATTGCTCTAGATTCTAAAGTCTAGAAGACTATATACCAAGTAGCTGAATGAAGGAATCTACTTGATTTAACAAGAATGTTAACAAGAATGTTAAACTACTTGGTTGAACTATTGGTTGATGATATATGTATAGTGAGTACTGTGGAGCCAGGCAAGATGTGATTGCTCAATAAATATTAGCTGTATTTTCATTGTTACAATTGATTTGGATTAACCCTTAGACACTTTGAGGTTTAAAGAGTTCCTAGAACTCTCCTTTAGACATTCAAAAACATTCTAGGCATTATTTCCAAGATACAAAAGGATTATTTTAAAAAATGTTTCAAATCCCTCTCTCCAGTCATCTAATTCTTTTCTCCAAGGACAATCACTTTCTTTTTTTTTTTTTTTTTTGAGACAGAGCCTCAAGCTATCCCCCTTGGTAGAGTGCTATGGCATCACAGCTCACAGCAACCTCCAACTCCTGGGCTCAGGCGAGTCTCCTGCCTCAGCCTCTCAAGTAGCTGGGACTACAGGCACCTGCTACAATGCCAGGCTATTTTTTTGGTTGCAGCCATCATTGTTGTTTGGCGGGTCCGGGCTGGGGATTCGAATCCGCCACCTTAGGTGTATGTGA